>SNQJ01S0033627.1:56665-67120 GCA_010110895.2 Picea sitchensis | reverse complement strand
ATCATGTTGGTTTCCAGGGGTTCCCTTGTCCCTCGCTTCTAGCAGGCCTTGCCCTATCAAATTTAGCACATGCATTCTAGGGGTTTGTTTTAGAGGGTGGTATACCTTGGGATTGTTTTCCTCATTGATGAGTTACCTCAAACCAAGCAGGGAGAGTCATCATTTCTCCTTGAACTAGTTTATTCTCATGCACTCAACTCTAGATCATTATTGCATTGTTGAGATTTATATACTTGGTGTTTCAATGTTCCAATTGATTATTACAAATTCTCATACATGTGTGAGTTGTATCATCTCTAAGGAGGAATTTCTGCTTCAGTTATCTCCCCATATTTTTTGGCCATGCATTTGTTTCCAGAGATATCACTACAGTTGTCATACTTTGGAGATTATTTGATTATAGTTTTTAGGGGTTCCTCTTGCTCATAAGTAGCAATGGACTCCCCCCTATCAACACAAACACATTTATTCTAGGGGTTAGTCTTGCCATGTCATGTACCTTGGTCCCAATTTCCTCATTGATAGGTCACCTCAGACCAAGTTGAGAGAATCCTCATTACTCTTGGACTTGGTATTATCTCACGTGCTTGACTCTAGCTCCTTATCCCACCATTGAGTTTCGTACATGGTTTTCAGTAATTCAAACTCAGTTGTTGTTCCTTGGATCTATCCAACGTCTTCTAGAGCCACCACTTTAAGCTTCTCTTTTGAAAACTAATTTCATATATTGGGGCCCCTTCATATTCAACATGGCTCCTATGGTTGTTTCTCCCCTACCAGGGGGGTATCAATTCCTATGTATTTAGATTAGATGCAGTCTTCACTATTCATATCATTTTTATGTTTAACCTCGTCTCTTGGTCCTAGGATTGTATGTAGGGCTACCAATGTTGTTGTATTATGATTTGGAACCACCTCACCATGATCCCATCACGTATTCTCTTGTGACACTATTTTGTCTCATTGGCCTGGCCCATTCTTTTCCATGGTCCCTCATTGTATCATTATTTGGAGATATCATGATGAGCATGAGTATGCATGCCTCGTCCCTATTGATATCTTGTATACACCTCACCCCTTTAGTTTTTTGTTGGTAGTTGATTCTCCTTCACCCTTATGTGGGTAGTCCTCCTTCTTTGGACACTCCACTACCTCCTTGGTCCTTTCCTTTTTTTGGGTAAAGAAACTATAATGTATTTTGGTCAAACAATGTGCTCCTAACCTTATACACCAGGGGGAAATTTGTTATCACCTTAAATTTTCTCACTTGTTCGATTTTGAGTAGTTTTACCCAAACATGTCACTTTGGCATGCATAACCCTCATCCTTCGCTCCATTCCATCACCACATGACCTCAATATTTTAGAAATCACCCAACTCAACCCTAGAGTTTGACCAAAAATCGCTAGCATAGACAATGGTCCATTAAGTGCGTGCACCAGTGCAGAAAAAAGTCTAGAAACTGCATTACCCACTATTTTTTAACTATTTTCTAGCCCAACCAATGCACCCATACCTTCGAAATGTCACATTAGTTATGTGTGGACCTCATCAAACCCTAATTACTATTTTTAAACATTGATGTAATTATTTCTAACCGCTATATGGAAGACTGTGTCAAGAGGGTTCTCCACCATACACCTATAAATAAATAAAACTATTGAAGTCACATATTCATATCATATTCCATCCAAGTAAGGTTATGCTACTAGATACCACCAAAATCTCAAGAACCCTATTCTCTTGATTCATAATTCTAGTTTCTCACCTTATTTTATACCCAAGGTTGGAGTTGGAGCACACCAAGAAAGCAAAGGACCCATCCCAAGGATGGGCTTTGGAGCCCATTACCTTCATCAAGCCTCTCTACCAAGGGTGTTTATACTTTTCTCATCCATTGGATTAATAAAATATTCATGTTCTTTATCTCCTTATTCATGTTGAATGATGTTTCTTTTGCATAGTTTGATTTTATATTTCACATGAATTAGGGTTTAATTTGCATGGACATTACTAGGGTTTGTAATTCTAGTTTTATTTATCATTTTTTTTGTTGCTTGATTAAAAACCATCAAGTAAGGGTTTTTTCTCACTCTTATGACCAAAACCCACCAACATTTGGCATGCTTCAATAGTATATACTACAGGCTCATGCATGTAATTCTTATTCAAATAGAGGAAAAATCAAACCCTTATGTTATCCAATAACTGAGATGGGGATTTGTTCACAAAACTAATAGAAATATCAAATTGATAGATCCAGGGTTTGTTGTGCATACTCGACAAAAATACCACATGAACTGATATCCATTATCAATTAAACCCTCCACTTTGTTTAAACAATAAGACAATCTACCACCAAACCTGTCCTGGCCTACACTCAACACCATCAAGGGTCAAGTCCACGATGATAGAATACTCAAAAACAATAACAAGAATCATATGTATACCATGAAGTTTTTGGTATTGAATCATCAAGTTACCATAACCAAGACATTACCCAAATCACAGGAAACTACTACCAAGAGGGTTAGGTCTTGAGTCTTGCTAAGTTAAATGTTTAGGAGGGAAATTAAAATAAAGGGCTTTGGGCCTCTTTGTTTCCCTTAAACCACAATAGAAAAACTAAGCTTTCACTGAGCTCAGAGCTTGAAACCAAATGATTGAGAATCATGGTTATACAAAATACATGGTTGAGACCCAAGGTTAAATATTCAAGGATGAACTATATTAGTTATAAAGTAGCAACAACAAATATATACACCAAATACTTTAGGCTAAAATACATGCAAGAGGTGGAACATAGTTTGACCTTTGCATGCAGGGTTGATTTCAGCAAGAAACAATGAAACTAGGAATAATGGGTTGTAATGACAAGGAGAAAGCAAGATATGATTTGGAGGATCATAAGGCACAAGCAACACATGTTACAAACTTAACTTAGACATCCAATACATAAACAATGAAGGAAATTAATGGGTTGAGGCCTACCTTCATACCATCACAATTATGGCTCTCGGGGTGCTTATGGTCCATCCATACCTTGGTGGAAACCACGATGTTTCCATTGAATTGCTTCCCCAAACATGTTGTGCATGAGCTTAGGGTATGTCATTGAGATCATCTCTCACCACATAGAATAATACTCAAACGCAATGGATGTTATAGCAATTTTTTCCATACTCCATGCATCTTTCTTTGATGGCCTTCCCTTTCTTTCTGGAGACTAAAATTCCCCATTTTTCTCATTCCAGAGTCAAAAATTCAAAATTTTGTACATATACACGGGCCACAATTAGACAACTCGCGTATACGTAGGTTGCTCCATTACATCCCTCGTACATCGGGTTTTGTGCTAAAAAATTAAAACATATGTCGGGTTTCCTTGCCAAGTCATGAGATCTATGATCCTTGACCTTCCATATACTGGAAACACTCTGAATCGATCCTTCAAGTCCATTTGAAGACTATAAATTGAGCCATATACAAGCCTTGAGGAGAGACATTCATCATTGAGAGCAAAGACACTCTAGAGAAATTTCACCTCATATTGAGTATGGATCCCTTTGTCCTTGAAAGTCTAAACTTCTTTTGTGTTCATCCCCCAAGCTCTTCATATCTTGAGAAGGAGAAACTCAATTACTCCTACAACTTGTGAGCTTGACTTTGTGGAGGATTGAAGTGGTGAAGGCCCAGGTTGAGGGACTTAGTTTCTCGGTTCTGATATGTGTCGATACAAAAGTTTGTCACCTATGTACTTATGTTGATTACATTAATAGAAATACTCTTTTCTTGTCTAATTATATGTTGCAAATATTTGTATTACTTTCCATGGGAATATTTGTTATACATGTTAGTGTATTATGCTAGTTTATATGTTAATTTTTTATATAATTTCCATGTTCTTGTGTATCTTGGATGTTGAGGACAAGTTGCAGGTATCAAGCGTTGGATCGTGAGCTCAACCATGGTATTCTTCAGACGTTCGGATGAGGTAGGCTTCTAGCCTTTCTTTTGTTAGCATTTCCATTTATCTAGCATACTTGAGACTAGAGTTGATTTCTAGGTTTCATTCTGTATGTTGTGGTTTAGCCCTAGCCATAGAGAGATTTTCCTCATAATAGAATCGGCGACTCCATTGGGGAGATCTCCGTTTTGGGGTATTTTTTTATTTTTCTCCTTTACTTCTCTCCATTTTCCTAAGTTTTTGTATCGTATGTTGCTTGGAAACCTCTATTTTTCTTTGTATCTGAGTTTCTTGGCCTAACCCTTGCCTAGTCAGTGTCTTTCTGGGCATATGAGTTTTCCCTTGGATGTCGCGTACATACGCGTGTTGTTTGTGTTAGGGCACACACATACACTTATGTTCCCTGGAGGGTTGTGTACACAATTTTCTAAGTCTTTTTGGCTAGGTTTAGTGTTTGTTGGGTGAGATTTGTTGGTTTTTGAGACTTCTTGGGTCCTTGTCCTGACTGTTGAGTGCCTTCAGAGTGATAGGAAGCTACGTCATTGTTGAATCTTTTGGGAGAACTCATTTATTGTCATTTTTCTCATTTCTTGTCCTTGCATTCTGGTCTGGGTAGTAGCTTCTTGGTGTCCTTCTTGGATTGTCTTCTTGTGCTTGCAGTAGGGTCTTCCCGAGAGGTTGTTTATTCAATCCTTGCATTTTCATTTCATTATATTGAAAACACAAACAAACAAACAAAATGTTTTTTTGGATTTTATTTAGAGCATTTGCACTTTTTTCTACATTACATTAGTTTTGGCATGCTAGGAAAGATTGCACTTCATTGAAATTGAAGAGATTGCATCCTGTGAACAACATTTAGAAGCATATCATTTCTTTGAAAAACAAGACTAGTACTTAGCAGTGTTTTTACATTTGTTTATTTTTTATGGTAAGTCATAACACCATTAGTTTCACAACCGCACCTCTTGAGTAAGCAGAAGCCACTAAAATTAATGTTGAA
Organism: Picea sitchensis; assembly: GCA_010110895.2. Classification (NCBI taxonomy): domain Eukaryota; kingdom Viridiplantae; phylum Streptophyta; class Pinopsida; order Pinales; family Pinaceae; genus Picea; species Picea sitchensis. The sequence goes on along the minus strand of SNQJ01S0033627.1, from coordinate 62,150 downwards.
TAATTAAAATTGATTAGAAACGATTTTATTTTCAGGGTACACAAACAAGTTTAGGATCTAGGGTCTTGGAATAGGATTTTGTGAGTAAACTTCTCCAACGCTATAAAACTCAACTTATGTGTCTGACCGAAGAGTGGTGAAACCAATTGTATAATTGGTGTCCTCGAGAGACTCTGCTCACACCAGAGTTAAGCATGAAGTCAGAGATATCCCTCTAATACATTCCCAGCGTCAGAGATATTTCTTGGGTTCTATTCATATCTGGGGGTTTCACTAGTGCCTTTACCTCTGTGAGAGGCAGTTCTTTCGATACTTCGGGATTTTCTACCCTTCCCATACGGTGGACCGGACTTGCAACTGCTTGCTTGAGCATTTGTTATACCATGGTGACCTAGGTATCCACATAGGTTTCTTGCAGGGGTTATTCTGCAGGTACCCTGAGTCAGATAGGGATCAGACACCACACAGACTTTATGGAGGATTTTCTCTCCAGAGGAATCTGACTAACTACATTTTGAATTACACGAGGATCCTTATAATTGATTTTTTTACCTCCACTCTATTGTTTGAGAGTCGCATCCTCTCCTAGGAGAGGTATACCTTCCTTAGCTCGGGAGGTCCCTTGAGCCATCATATCTTGTTTGTGTGCATTGTCCTTTAGTTTTATCTAGGAGTGTGATCTTTGTTTATTAGGTGGCCTTAGGATTTTGTTTTACTTTGCAAGTTCTAAGTCATCGTGGAACAAGACCAACCTCTCTACCGGTCTCACCGTCTTTTGAATCAAGTACCACATTTTGGTCTAATACTGAAGCCGCCTCCTAAAAGGCGTAGAGTTAATAAATGTGGTACATATATATTTTTCGCTCGGACTCACGATCATCCTACCATGAGTACCGAGTCAGATATGAATGTATCAAGAAGCCCTTCGAATCTAGCCTCTGCTATGGTTAGTGGAGTCCCCTCGACTCCCTCATCATCAGTTGTTTGGATTCTGGAGACTCCCTCACTTAATGATACCCAGCCCATGGTCTCTGTTCAGTCCATGGGGATGAATCCTTTTGTATTCCCAAGTGGTACGCCTAATCATAGTACTTAGTCGATCCCTTGGGCCTCTAATCCTTTCTCTTTTGGTATGCTAGATATGACTTCACACTTGTCATCCTCCATTCCGATGTCTAATGTAAATCCTAGTCTTGGATTTGGGGGCACGTTGCCTCCTTATACTCCTTTGTCATTTGGTGGGGGTCATATCCCTCAACCAACTCCCATGATAGGAGGTTGGAATCGTCCTTCCTCTGGACCCAATCCTATCTATAATTTTCCAGGGTGGAGTGCACAAATGGGCGGTCCTTTTACTTATTATATCCCGTCCATCCATCCCTCTTCCACAATGTCAGTTCCTACGAATTCTTTTCTTACGAAAAACCTCCCTCTAACCTCTTGGGGAGCCAATTTATAGTATGGGAAAACCCCCACACAAAGTTCCTTTGTTTGGGGGCAATATATATCCTCATATGAGTAATCCATATCATGTCTCTTTCTCCTCGCAATTGTCCCCCTCGGTGATGATGCCCTTACAACCTTTTATGAATCAGTTGGGAGTAGGATACTATCCTACCAGACATGGCCATGGTGTATACCAGAACCCTTCTTGGCCCGCGATATCTCAAAACCATTCTTTCCCGGGAGCATGGTCTCAAATGCCACAACCATAGCTCCCTTTTCTTTCCACGTTAAATTTTCCAGACTTGTCAAAATTGATGAACGACCCAGTGTGTCATGATCTGTCATGGCCCCCCATTCCTACCAATCTTCCCTCTGACATTCCAAAGTTTGAGGGTAAGAGTGGTGAGGACCCAGGTGATCATGTGACTACCTTTCACCTATGGTGCTCGTCTAACTCCCTTAATGATGATTATGTTCCTTTGAGACTGTTTCAACGCACCTTTGCGGGGTTGTCGCGAAATGGTACATTGAGCTACCTAGGGGCACTTACCGAACTTTCAATGAGTTGGTCTTGTTTTTTCTCAACAACTTTCAATTGTCGGTTCGTTACGATGTTGGCATAGAACTTTTATTGGCTTTTCATCAAGATAAAGCCACCCACATATTAGATCATATTCAAGAGTGGCGTAGAAGGAAGTGATTGATTAAAACTTACATTCCTCAATATTTTCTATTGGAATGGCTCCTCAAATCCCTATTGCCTTACATTTTGAAGGATGTTTCTACATCTGGAGTGACGTCTGACGAACAGGCCATTTTTAAAGCCCAACAATTGGATCTTATATATGTTCAATTTGGGATGTTCTACGAAATTATTCCTAATGCATCGTGGTCAAATTTTGATCCTAGACAAAATCTTGGGCCTCATGTCGATGGCATCATAGGCTCCATAAGTGCTAAGCCTACATATCATGTGAGAAACCAAGTGAAAGATTTTTCTGTTAACCAGTCTGCAGCAAGACAAGCTACAACTTCGTCCTCATCCACCCAATTGTCAGAGGTACATTCTCTGTAGTCAATGAACCCAAAAGGTAACCAACAACCTGGAGGGAACAAGAAGAAAGGTCATAATAATAATTGCAAGGGTGGGAATAATAATAATAATAATAATAAAAGCAAGGATGGCCAAAATAATGATAAATCTAATAATAATGCTAGTGAGGGAAAGAAATAAAAGAGGAAGGTGAAGTTTCCATTTAAACTTTGTAAAAAATATCACCTTACCCACTTATGCCCCAAAATTAAGGAACCCTTGAGGCTCATAGTGTAGCAGCCTGTTGTGTTGACTAACCTGTTTCCAAATAATCAAAATATGGCCTCGAGAGCCTCCAACATCAGAAATGTGTCAAGTGAAAGTCAAAATCCCTTGGCACATGATGGTGGGCATCAATTCGTCAATATGGTTCGATCTGAGATTAGTCTAGCCACTAAGAGTCATGATTATGGTTCTTCACAACCTGTTTTAAGTCTAGAGCCTCCTCCTCCAGAAAAACCTTTGCAAATCGATAAGCTTGAACCTCTGCCTCGCATTCTGAAAGGAGTCCTTAAGAAATCTGCTCACAATCCTAATTCCAGAGCCGCCCAAAATTACTCAATTGTTGAGGATTTGGGCCAAATTCCATGTGCGATGTCGGCTTTGGAGGTGCTCCAGATGTTTCCAACACAGAGGAATGTCTTGCTAGTTGCGTTGGGAGTTCTAGGCCCGTGTGACTCAAAATTTATCAAGTTCAATGTCGCAGATTTCAAGCCTCACTTACCTTACCATGTGGACTTTCAAATCCATGTGGAGAGTATGAATATTACCATTAAACATATTGTCATTGATGAAGGTGCTTCGACATCCATAATGTCTCTATCTTGTTGGAAATCCATTGGCTCTCCGCCACTTTCTCAATCTATGACCATGTTAACTGCATTCGATGGACAATCTTTTAGACCCCATGGTATCCTTCCCGCTTTCTTGGTCTAGTTAGGCGGTAAGAATGTGGAGGTTGAGGTCGAGGTGGTGGATGCACCTCTCGACTACAATATTTTATTGGGGTGTAATTGGACTTACACTATGACAACCAATGTGTCATCGGTGTTCCACGTTTTATGCTTTCCTCATGAAGGGAAGATTGTGACAATCGACCAATTGTCTTTTGCGCACCCTAGTTCTTCTACATCGGTGGGACCTGTAGTCCCCGTTATCAATAAGTCTTAGTAGGAAATTGAGAATGTTGGTGTTGGAATGTATTCCTCCGTGATGGGAACCTTTAATTTCTCGACACCAATCTCTTACATTAATGGCATTTACGATGAGTCTTCATCGTCACTGAGGTTCGTTCCTTTCCGCACTTCATATTTTAATGACCCATGGACTCTACCTTCTCCGGCTACGTCGTATAAATGGAATTCACACATCAGGATGGCGATGTCGTTGTCCATGATAGAGATTGTGTATCAAGCTATACAAGAAGCTATTGTGGACCCAAATCCTTCCTCCCCGCAGACGGAAGAGGTGGATCCTATCTTAGAGCCCATAGGGGTTGCACACTCATATAGTTCACATGACTGCCTCGATGATACTTTACCCTTGGATGAAGCAATCTTAGAGGCCATTTTCGGTCCTGAGAGGCCTTGGGACGACCTTCATCATAGATCTTATTTTCTCCCAAAGCTTGAGAGGATTGAATGTGATGCGTTTAGGTCCATCGTGAGTGAGATGGTTGGTCACATCGTGGTTCCATTAGATATGCATGGTATATATGTTGAAGGAAACATGGCGAACATTTCCCCTACTGTCACGATCAACATCTCTCGAACCCATGGTAAAATCGAAAACGTATATATTGTGTGGATTGTTCTCCTAAAGAAATTTAGATTTACAATGATCTCTTTAAGGAATTTTGATATCTATTTGCTTGGTCATATGAAGATATGCCAGGGATCGACCCCAATATTTTCGAACATGAAATTAAAACTTATATGAATGCTAATCCCGTTCGACAATGACTTAGGGTTGTAAATTCTAGGAAGGTCCCTGCTTTTAAGGCAGAGGTGGAGAAGTTTCTTAATGCTAGCTTCATCTACCCAATTTCCTTGATGAATGGGTATCCAATCGCATTCCCATAGATAAGAAGCAAGGAACCATCCGTGTATCTATGGATTTTAGGGACCTGAATAAAGCATGTCCTAAAGACAACTTCCCCACTCCCTTTATTGATTAAATTATTGATGAGTGTGCGTGACGCAAAGTCGTTTCTTTTATGGACGGATTTTCAGGTTATAATCAAATTCAAATTAAACCCAAGGATCAACATAAGACGACGTTCATTTGTACTTATGGTAGGTTTGCATACTATAAAATGACTTTCGGTCTTAAAAACACCAGAGCAACTTTTCAACGTGCCATGACCTTCGTGTTCCATGACCTTAAGCATATAGTCGAAGCCTATCTAGATGATCTCGTTGCTCACTCTCGCAAGAGGGTTGATCATCCGACTCACCTTTGAATAGTGTTTTAAATATGTCACCATTATCGCATTCGTTTGAACCCTCACACATGCATATTTTGCGTTAGGTCTGGCCACCTTTTGGGATTCATAGTTTCTAAGTATGGGATCATGGTGGACCCCATGATGGTTGAGGCAATAATTCAATTGTATCCCCCATGTAATATTCGACAACTTCAGGGTTTACGGGGGAAGGATAACTTCCTACGTCATTTTGTAGCTACCCATGCCAATATAAATAAGGGTTTCATGCATCTCTTGAAAAAGGACACTCCATTCATATGGGATGAGTGAGCCCATGAGTCCTTTGATGCTCTTAAAAAATCCCTGGTGTCGGTGTTGATACTCAGAGGGGGGTGAATCAGTATCAGGTACAATTTAAAAACCTTTTCAACTTATACTTAAACCATTCAATTATATCCAATGAGCAATGAACAATAGTATAAGAGTTACACCAATACACCACAATACACCATGCACAATAT
>SNQJ01S0033627.1:18964-47907 GCA_010110895.2 Picea sitchensis | reverse complement strand
TGCTAAGTACTAGTCTTGTTTTTCAAAGAAATGATATGCTTCTAAATGTTGTTCACAGGATGCAATCTCTTCAATTTCAATGAAGTGCAATCTTTCCTAGCATGCCAAAACTAATGTAATGTAGAAAAAAGTGCAAATGCTCTAAATAAAATCCAAAAAAACATTTTGTTTGTTTGTTTGTGTTTTCAATATAATGAAATGAAAATGCAAGGATTGAATAAACAACCTCTCGGGAAGACCCTACTGCAAGCACAAGAAGACAATCCAAGAAGGACACCAAGAAGCTACTACCCAGACCAGAATGCAAGGACAAGAAATGAGAAAAATGACAATAAATGAGTTCTCCCAAAAGATTCAACAATGACGTAGCTTCCTATCACTCTGAAGGCACTCAACAGTCAGGACAAGGACCCAAGAAGTCTCAAAAACCAACAAATCTCACCCAACAAACACTAAACCTAGCCAAAAAGACTTAGAAAATTGTGTACACAACCCTCCAGGGAACATAAGTGTATGTGTGTGCCCTAACACAAACAACACGCGTATGTACGCGACATCCAAGGGAAAACTCATATGCCCAGAAAGACACTGACTAGGCAAGGGTTAGGCCAAGAAACTCAGATACAAAGAAAAATAGAGGTTTCCAAGCAACATACGATACAAAAACTTAGGAAAATGGAGAGAAGTAAAGGAGAAAAATAAAAAAATACCCCAAAACGGAGATCTCCCCAATGGAGTCGCCGATTCTATTATGAGGAAAATCTCTCTATGGCTAGGGCTAAACCACAACATACAGAATGAAACCTAGAAATCAACTCTAGTCTCAAGTATGCTAGATAAATGGAAATGCTAACAAAAGAAAGGCTAGAAGCCTACCTCATCCGAACGTCTGAAGAATACCATGGTTGAGCTCACGATCCAACGCTTGATACCTGCAACTTGTCCTCAACATCCAAGATACACAAGAACATGGAAATTATATAAAAAATTAACATATAAACTAGCATAATACACTAACATGTATAACAAATATTCCCATGGAAAGTAATACAAATATTTGCAACATATAATTAGACAAGAAAAGAGTATTTCTATTAATGTAATCAACATAAGTACATAGGTGACAAACTTTTGTATCGACACATATCAGAACCGAGAAACTAAGTCCCTCAACCTGGGCCTTCACCACTTCAATCCTCCACAAAGTCAAGCTCACAAGTTGTAGGAGTAATTGAGTTTCTCCTTCTCAAGATATGAAGAGCTTGGGGGATGAACACAAAAGAAGTTTAGACTTTCAAGGACAAAGGGATCCATACTCAATATGAGGTGAAATTTCTCTAGAGTGTCTTTGCTCTCAATGATGAATGTCTCTCCTCAAGGCTTGTATATGGCTCAATTTATAGTCTTCAAATGGACTTGAAGGATCGATTCAGAGTGTTTCCAGTATATGGAAGGTCAAGGATCATAGATCTCATGACTTGGCAAGGAAACCCGACATATGTTTTAATTTTTTAGCACAAAACCCGATGTACGAGGGATGTAATGGAGCAACCTACGTATACGCGAGTTGTCTAATTGTGGCCCGTGTATATGTACAAAATTTTGAATTTTTGACTCTGGAATGAGAAAAATGGGGAATTTTAGTCTCCAGAAAGAAAGGGAAGGCCATCAAAGAAAGATGCATGGAGTATGGAAAAAATTGCTATAACATCCATTGCGTTTGAGTATTATTCTATGTGGTGAGAGATGATCTCAATGACATACCCTAAGCTCATGCACAACATGTTTGGGGAAGCAATTCAATGGAAACATCGTGGTTTCCACCAAGGTATGGATGGACCATAAGCACCCCGAGAGCCATAATTGTGATGGTATGAAGGTAGGCCTCAACCCATTAATTTCCTTCATTGTTTATGTATTGGATGTCTAAGTTAAGTTTGTAACATGTGTTGCTTGTGCCTTATGATCCTCCAAATCATATCTTGCTTTCTCCTTGTCATTACAACCCATTATTCCTAGTTTCATTGTTTCTTGCTGAAATCAACCCTGCATGCAAAGGTCAAACTATGTTCCACCTCTTGCATGTATTTTAGCCTAAAGTATTTGGTGTATATATTTGTTGTTGCTACTTTATAACTAATATAGTTCATCCTTGAATATTTAACCTTGGGTCTCAACCATGTATTTTGTATAACCATGATTCTCAATCATTTGGTTTCAAGCTCTGAGCTCAGTGAAAGCTTAGTTTTTCTATTGTGGTTTAAGGGAAACAAAGAGGCCCAAAGCCCTTTATTTTAATTTCCCTCCTAAACATTTAACTTAGCAAGACTCAAGACCTAACCCTCTTGGTAGTAGTTTCCTGTGATTTGGGTAATGTCTTGGTTATGGTAACTTGATGATTCAATACCAAAAACTTCATGGTATACATATGATTCTTGTTATTGTTTTTGAGTATTCTATCATCGTGGACTTGACCCTTGATGGTGTTGAGTGTAGGCCAGGACAGGTTTGGTGGTAGATTGTCTTATTGTTTAAACAAAGTGGAGGGTTTAATTGATAATGGATATCAGTTCATGTGGTATTTTTGTCGAGTATGCACAACAAACCCTGGATCTATCAATTTGATATTTCTATTAGTTTTGTGAACAAATCCCCATCTCAGTTATTGGATAACATAAGGGTTTGATTTTTCCTCTATTTGAATAAGAATTACATGCATGAGCCTGTAGTATATACTATTGAAGCATGCCAAATGTTGGTGGGTTTTGGTCATAAGAGTGAGAAAAAACCCTTACTTGATGGTTTTTAATCAAGCAACAAAAAAAATGATAAATAAAACTAGAATTACAAACCCTAGTAATGTCCATGCAAATTAAACCCTAATTCATGTGAAATATAAAATCAAACTATGCAAAAGAAACATCATTCAACATGAATAAGGAGATAAAGAACATGAATATTTTATTAATCCAATGGATGAGAAAAGTATAAACACCCTTGGTAGAGAGGCTTGATGAAGGTAATGGGCTCCAAAGCCCATCCTTGGGATGGGTCCTTTGCTTTCTTGGTGTGCTCCAACTCCAACCTTGGGTATAAAATAAGGTGAGAAACTAGAATTATGAATCAAGAGAATAGGGTTCTTGAGATTTTGGTGGTATCTAGTAGCATAACCTTACTTGGATGGAATATGATATGAATATGTGACTTCAATAGTTTTATTTATTTATAGGTGTATGGTGGAGAACCCTCTTGACACAGTCTTCCATATAGCGGTTAGAAATAATTACATCAATGTTTAAAAATAGTAATTAGGGTTTGATGAGGTCCACACATAACTAATGTGACATTTCGAAGGTATGGGTGCATTGGTTGGGCTAGAAAATAGTTAAAAAATAGTGGGTAATGCAGTTTCTAGACTTTTTTCTGCACTGGTGCACGCACTTAATGGACCATTGTCTATGCTAGCGATTTTTGGTCAAACTCTAGGGTTGAGTTGGGTGATTTCTAAAATATTGAGGTCATGTGGTGATGGAATGGAGCGAAGGATGAGGGTTATGCATGCCAAAGTGACATGTTTGGGTAAAACTACTCAAAATCGAACAAGTGAGAAAATTTAAGGTGATAACAAATTTCCCCCTGGTGTATAAGGTTAGGAGCACATTGTTTGACCAAAATACATTATAGTTTCTTTACCCAAAAAAAGGAAAGGACCAAGGAGGTAGTGGAGTGTCCAAAGAAGGAGGACTACCCACATAAGGGTGAAGGAGAATCAACTACCAACAAAAAACTAAAGGGGTGAGGTGTATACAAGATATCAATAGGGACGAGGCATGCATACTCATGCTCATCATGATATCTCCAAATAATGATACAATGAGGGACCATGGAAAAGAATGGGCCAGGCCAATGAGACAAAATAGTGTCACAAGAGAATACGTGATGGGATCATGGTGAGGTGGTTCCAAATCATAATACAACAACATTGGTAGCCCTACATACAATCCTAGGACCAAGAGACGAGGTTAAACATAAAAATGATATGAATAGTGAAGACTGCATCTAATCTAAATACATAGGAATTGATACCCCCCTGGTAGGGGAGAAACAACCATAGGAGCCATGTTGAATATGAAGGGGCCCCAATATATGAAATTAGTTTTCAAAAGAGAAGCTTAAAGTGGTGGCTCTAGAAGACGTTGGATAGATCCAAGGAACAACAACTGAGTTTGAATTACTGAAAACCATGTACGAAACTCAATGGTGGGATAAGGAGCTAGAGTCAAGCACGTGAGATAATACCAAGTCCAAGAGTAATGAGGATTCTCTCAACTTGGTCTGAGGTGACCTATCAATGAGGAAATTGGGACCAAGGTACATGACATGGCAAGACTAACCCCTAGAATAAATGTGTTTGTGTTGATAGGGGGGAGTCCATTGCTACTTATGAGCAAGAGGAACCCCTAAAAACTATAATCAAATAATCTCCAAAGTATGACAACTGTAGTGATATCTCTGGAAACAAATGCATGGCCAAAAAATATGGGGAGATAACTGAAGCAGAAATTCCTCCTTAGAGATGATACAACTCACACATGTATGAGAATTTGTAATAATCAATTGGAACATTGAAACACCAAGTATATAAATCTCAACAATGCAATAATGATCTAGAGTTGAGTGCATGAGAATAAACTAGTTCAAGGAGAAATGATGACTCTCCCTGCTTGGTTTGAGGTAACTCATCAATGAGGAAAACAATCCCAAGGTATACCACCCTCTAAAACAAACCCCTAGAATGCATGTGCTAAATTTGATAGGGCAAGGCCTGCTAGAAGCGAGGGACAAGGGAACCCCTGGAAACCAACATGATTTACAAATCATAATACCACATCTAAAAAAGAGTAACATAAGGATGGGATAGGAAGGAAAAACAATATGGACTCGTGACTTCCCTTGTTTAGAGCATGAAGGCAAGGATGACCTAGCAACGACTAAAATCATTCCATGTTGAATGGTCAATTACTAGGAAAGAGATTGTTCATGCGATGAATCACTGAAAAGGGGACAATGGAAGGCCAAGGATAAAAAAATATGGATAGTAAAGACCCATGGACACAAGGGTGAATTGTAATAGTACTTGGTAGTAATTGAATCGAATCCATGGGCAACAAGGTTGACTCATTGAGAATTCTTTGAACAAAGACAACAAAGGGATGTTGCCAAAAAGGAACCTGTGCCAAGGAAGCAAAATACCCACCTAGTATTTCCAAAAGGGTGCCAATTGAGGAGTGAAGATCACAATGAGGGGATGAGAACCCCAACAAGTAATTAACCAAATGTGTCAAAAGACACAATAATGGAATCCCAAGTGGGAGACCACTTGAAAAATTAGAGGGAGAGATGAGGACATAGATGCCCTAGTAAGCAACTAGATGGATGTAATGCAGAAGGTGAAAAATGCAAATGGAAGCAACCAAAGGTAGGGGATGAATGGTAATATCCTTGAGGGTAGGTGAATGGAAGCATACAAATGAATAATATTCATAGTATGGATGAAGTTGAGGGCTTATGATATGTGAGGATGCAACATATACCAACCAAGTAAAACATGGGAGTATGAGGGATAAGGTTGTCAACATGATGATAAAAAATGCATGAGGCTTAACTCTAGAATGTAGACTATACAAAATCCAAATCCTAAGGAGGATGTGATAGCATGGATGCCAAATGGAAACTAAAATCACTAATCTGTGGCAACCCATGGGGGTAAGGTACTACCACCAGGCAAGGGTGAATGCAAGGGAGGTTGGGCTAAGCCATGTAATACAAGGTGGATCTTATGGAAATTTGAAAGGGTGGCAATAGATAAAATGAAATGCTAGCAGAGGGCACACCTATACCTAAATGCTAGTGCATAGAATATACATGATACGAAACCGTCAATGATGTGCGAGAAATGTCGTTATTGATAGTGTCTTGCACACATGCAAACAAAACCCAATGTGTAAAAAATGCTTAAAGATAAACAAGAAAAATCCAGATAATATACAAGGGTCTTACTCTAATATGATAGGAATGGATCTCATACAAATGTTAACTTAATGGATTGATCGAACTAGCCCTTGAGGCTCATAATCAAGTGACATTAGGGAACATTGGACATAAGAGGGTGTCATGGTAGTTCCCACAAAGAGCACAATGTGGGTCTAATTTGTGTCACAAGCCAAGTTGTATGGGACCAAGCCAAGTAGTAGGACTACCCCCAACATCCTTGGAGGTAGACAGAGGGAAGATTTGTTGCCAAATACCCAAAGATAATGTACCAAAAGGTATAAAAAGAGGAATTTTAAGGTCAAACATCCACATAAGAGGACCTGAAAAAGAGTATTTGATTCTTGAGATTGTATAACATCTATGTTAGGGGTTGGGGCCACAAATTGGTTGACATCATCCCATCTGGAAGTAATATCAATAGAATTTGGGTTGGGAATGGTGCCCAAAGAATGTCGATCAATCACAAGAGGTTTTCTTGGTTGAGAGGGAGGATATTTAACATGCCCAACCACCCCTGTACATGTTGGGATGGTGAGGTATTGAGAAATTTTATCCAATTTCCACAATTTCACCTTAAACATTCACAACTTTGATACCCTTTAATAATATGTCATGTCATATGAATGCAATTATGCAGGATGACATCAATCCCATGCATGCTCATGATAACATACATAATTCTAATTATGGACAACTATTCATAAGAACACAACATTTAAACACATATAAATTACACAACATAAACAAAATTTAAAATGCATATAATAGAACACTTATCTTTTATGAAAAACACCAACTCGTTGTAGATCTCAGACGTTCCACCCAACCACATAATTTGTTGCTCTTGTTCTCTCACTAGCAAGTCACCCCCAAGTAGGGGCTATGACTCCACCAGGGCAAAGGTTGCCTAAGCCAAGTAGGTCTAACAGTCAACAAAAAGAAACTAGGCCAAGGTACCAAACTCCTGCAACAATCCCAACCAACAAGCTCTTGTTCCCCTCGACCTACACAACCCAATGAAATGTACCCCCTTCTCTGCTTCACAGACCCTCGGGCTGTCCCACTTCCCTTCAGGGCTATAACATGGGTCAACCCAGAAGTCTTAGAGTTGTGACTCTAGGAACTTCAGTTACAATAATGGATCCTCCAGGCATCACACACTGAGAAACCTACCCACATAATTCTCTCTCCAAGGCTCCAACGTTTCCCAAGGAAACCTAAGGAGAATTGTCAGTAGAATTCACCTAGACTTAACACAGTTCACAATGTCACAGAGTCTTAGTGGATCTCACTAAATCACACCCCAAGCATGAATTATACAGGTAGTGGCAACAATGGAAAAGAACAAACACATTTTCCACTAAGATCCTCACTTAAATATGCATGTCTCCTTTTTTAAAAGTGGCACCCAAGGAGACACTCTCCCACCACTTGGGAACTCGTCCCATCAATTGGGAACTTTAGGATATGACATGAAATCAAGACTTAGGCCGAGGAATATTTTATTGTAGTCTTGGTTTATCCCTCTTACCTTTCCCTCTTGTGGATTACTATCCCCCCATACTCTTTGTATGGATTGGTCTACAACCATGATATATTTTATTAATGAGATTTTATGTACAATAAGATTTCTAGGCTCTCTGTCCTTTAATCAATATAGGCTCTTCGATCCAAAACATTAAGGTACTCTGTCCCAAAATCATACTGGCTCACTAGCCTATAAACCATATGTACACATACATATTACAACTTGTGGATCAAGTTGAGGTATTACAACATAGATAGTTCCCATGAAGATGGAATCAAAGGGTCCACTAATGGAGCGAGTGGACCCTTGCATAAAATCAATAGGATAATTTGAATGGAGGCTATCCCTAGGACTAGCAAAAGATGTCATGGCCTCGCGAAAGATGTCATGGCCTCAAAGAATTCTTCATCATCAAGGAAGAATGTAAGTGAGGAGACATGGGTCCTATCATAAATGGGGGACAAAATAGGTAAGGATTCCCCCAAGTGATGAGCAACTCAAAGTTATCATAAATTCTGCAAAAAAATATTATGTTGCACATGTATCTTGCTCAAGGGTTGGGAAGTCAATACTTGGCATTCTTGCATTCTTGTGACCTTGAGAGTGGGCATAAAACACTCTAAAATCATTGGGAGCATCACTTGGTATAGTGGAGCATTTAGGTTATGTTTTAGGGTTGGATTGGTCATTCTTAGGTGGTGTATCTGTCAATTTTGGGAGCTTTAGGAAGCTATGTGTTGTGCATTCCTTCGGCCATGACCATTGAATCACTAGATTAAATTGAATTCACTGAAAATTGAAATGGGTACACAATCCAAAATTCATACACAAGTTCATTGACACGAAATCAATGTCAAAACATAAAATCATGGAAATAAATGCTATCATGTTTCCATTGATCCAGTTTCTAAGCTACCTCACCTGATATCCACTCTAGTCCCATAGCCCGCTAAATTTCTTTGACTGAAAAGCCCTAAGTTCTCCACTCACTTGTATAGCATTTGTCATTTCAAATAATCTCAATGTTTTGGAGCTTGACCGAAAACAACTCAACAAGCAAATTGTATTGTAGTAGGATGTGTCATGAACTAGCTGAAATAATTAATATTCGAGTCAATGCCCTCATTGGAATGCTGAAATCCTTTTCCTGCTTGATTAGTTGATCAATAATCCTACATTGATGACCAATAGAAATGGAACATTGTTGAAATTTCTTAATTAACCAATCAAAATGCATACATACACCATGGTGGATCAGAGTAGTAGTTTATATCTACCTTGAATAGATGTTCTATGATTTTTTCTAATGCTTTTAATTTAATGAAAGTAGCTTTCAAAATAGTTATATGATTTTTCATGGTCTCTCTCTCTATATAAATAAAGTAATATTATATAGTAGAATTTATATTATTAAATTTATTTTTATAATAACTAATATATTAGTATAATTATATAAATATGTAAAATGTTTCTAAATAATTTTATTATTGTATTAATTATGTTTTTTTTAATATGTATTAGTGTTATTTTTAATTTTTTTTTTTAAATTTGGGTGAAATTTCTAAATGTATTGGATAGTTGTATTTTGGCTCTTGTGTAACATAGAAAATTTATGAAGTTACTATTAATATTGATAAAATCAAGATTATGATAATTAAATCTAAGAAAATAATTTGTCCTTTGATTTTCTATGGTGATAACACCATTGAAGAGGTGCATTGTTACAAGTACTTACTTAGTGATTTCAATTGTCATTTGAATAGAAATTTTGAGCTCTCTCTCAAAAAACAACAACAACAACATTTTCAACACTTAGTTATCCTAGTTATTCTTTGCGGTTGTGAAGTTTGGACTTCAAGTATCCCTAGTGAGACTTGCAATAAAATTGAGCAAATTCAAAACACTTCATAACCTATAATTTTAAAATTAAATGCAATGCTCATTACCTCATTCTCTCAATTGAAGTTATATGTACTTTCATGTAGCCTAAAGCCATGATTAGATATTTGGACTATAAACATAAATTGCTCAAATTGCATAAAGATAGTCTCCATGTTATTGTTTCTAATATGATTAGTAACCACCATAAGATTTAAATAGGTTGGGTTACAAATTTGGAGGCTTGACTTAACTATTGGAACATAAAAGAAGATAATCAAATTACTAATACCAACACTACTCAATCTTACACCCCTATGAAGTTTAACGTTAAGATTTGGAAAAACAATGAACTTGTTACTAAGAGTAAGTTGTAATACTTCAAAGATTGTCTAATTTGGTTGATCATAACTATTTTTCCAACAATAAGAGTTTTAAAAACAAAACAAAAATTTCCTATTAACTTTCCTACCCGTAATAGTATAAGACATAACTTCACCCTTCAAGACCTTTGTTTCATAACTTTATTACCCTTCAAGACCTCCTCTCATGAAAATCTTGAAGACTTTAGTATTGTCTTTTTATTTTCCATGGAAAACCTGCTACATGAAGTTCAAAGCACTCAACCATTCAAACTAGTTCACCATCACCATCACCATCAATGTTTCTTTTAATTACTGGGCATCTTTAAAAGTATTATAAATACAATAAATACCTAATTAAGTTAATAATTTTGATTGACTAAGAGCAAATTCAAAGCACTCAACCATTCAAACTAGTTCACCATCACCATCATCATCAATGTTTCTTTTAATTACTGGGCATCTTTAAAAGTATTATAAATACAATAAATACCTAAGTAAGTTAATAATTTTGATTGGCTAAGAGCTCGTCTTCTTGAGACGTTGGACAATCAAAGACCGAGATGCATCATGCACAAGTGAAAGTCTCCCCCTTACAGATCACTAGTGGGTTATTTTAGGTGGCTTAGTTTTCCTTAAATAATGACAATGAGATGCATCATGCACAAGTGAAAGTCTCCCCCTTACATATCACTAGTGGGTTATTTTAGGTGGCTTAGTTTTCCTTAAATAATGACAATGAGTTAGCCAACATACATAATAGCCAGTAATAATTATCCTTATTATTGATTGACAACTAAGTTATGATAAGTTTTATCATCTAAAAAAAGATAAAAAAAGGAATAAAGGAAAAAATAAAAATAAAAATTTAATTATTCAAAATCAATTATTCCACACATATATTTATTTATTTATTACTTTTATTATATATATATATTTTTATAAAATGAAATTTAACAAGTTAATAATTTGAATATATATATATATTTTTTTTATTTTTAATTTTTAATTTAATTAATATAATTCAAATTCCAAAAAATAAATGATTTCTTCAATACTCATGCATTTTTAAAAAATATAAAACATTTATCGTTATATATATATATATATTCTTACCATCAACATCCATACTTCTTTATTATGTGTTCATATTCTTTATAATTTTCCAATATTCGATCTTCTTTATTATGTGTTCATATTCTTTATAATTTTCCACCTTAGAAGCCTATTCAATAGACTCTCTTTGTGTGATTTACTCCATTGGAGCCAAAATCCCTAACCACAAAGTAAGGAGAGTATCTCCATTTCTTGGTCCACTCCACTATACTGTGCGTGTTCATAATCATATTTCCAAACCTTTTATTCCACCTACTATCATATTCATTCAGAAAGGTTTTCACTATTTCTTCCATATCAATTAAAGTTTGGCCCCTCTATGTC
Source organism: Picea sitchensis (assembly GCA_010110895.2). Taxonomy (NCBI): domain Eukaryota; kingdom Viridiplantae; phylum Streptophyta; class Pinopsida; order Pinales; family Pinaceae; genus Picea; species Picea sitchensis. The sequence goes on along the minus strand of SNQJ01S0033627.1, from coordinate 36,645 downwards.
GCCTCTATCTTACTTGTTTTCTCCATCTCTAGGTGAGATAAGAACATCCACTTACGTTCATGTCAAAATCTGGGTTTTATCAAGCAATGGAGTTAAAAAGGAAAACTCGATGGTCATGTTTAGAACCCTACAATGATATCTGCAACTTCGCTGTAAAAGCTTGCAAGCACAGCATGGAATTAGTCTGCTTATCGGGCTGGAAGAACTCCTCCCTTCGAATGTATTTTGAAATGTGTGTATTCAAGGAGTGGCAGGGAGGCCAATACATGATGCGGTTGGTTATGATAATGTTGGTTGGCTGGTTGAAATGGCTGTTTAGCATCGCTGTTTGAGTTAAATGAAACAGTAACAGATTCCGTTAATTTACCTCCTGATTTAGGAATCACGTGTGTAGGAAATCTAGCAGTTTTCACTGCAAGTTTGTTCAGAGTGCGTGTATTCATAGATCGGGAGGGAAGCCGATACACAATGCAGATGTTGATTTTAAATCTGGTTGGGATGGCTATTTTGTCTACCTTTTAGCACAACTTGGGTTAAGTGCAACGGTGACAGGTTTTTTAAATTTTCAGCGACCTGGCCGTTTTCTTAACAGTTCTGTAAAGAGGAAGGCTTGATCTAGAGATGTGGACTCTATCCTACTGCAATGCCTTCCTTTAACATCTGCAGAGATCTATGAAAGCAGGCTGAGGCGCAGTCTATTCTGGAATGCAAGATAAGGTGATTGGACAAAGCTGTTGATCAGATCTTTCAGGGCGAAAGATAAGGCATCCAAAGGAGTCAGAGTAATGGCTTCGGATGCCCTGGACACCTACCTCGCTCAGATCGGAGGACAGATCATTGAAGGCTTAGACAACCTCCTTAATAGTGCCAAGGTTCACAGAAGTATCAGTCAACCTTGTACTAACTTTCTGGTTCAGAGTGGATGGTTTCTCCAGATCTCTAGTAACAAAAAGGGCAGTAAGAGATTATGTTGTGGACAATAGGGGAAGTGGGTTTGGTGCCAGTGAGTTTCTAACCAGAGATCTGGTCAATTATAATGCTGGTAACACCCATGATTACCATGTGATGGCTTTAAAGAGGTACTCTTCTAGACCCCAGAACCTTATAGTTTATAGTCAATTATGTCAACTTGATTTGCTCTATTGGTTGGGCTATGATTATTGCATCTAAAGGGGTAAATGGTTTATGATATATACTCCATGCCACCCTCTAAACCTAGAGAGTTGTTGAGATGATAACAGCCATTGCTATTGGTTTTGGCATGGACTGCTTGCATTTGTATTTGGGTAGTGACAGTTTTGGAGATAGTATGCATTGTATCAGGAAGTGCAGTAGACGGAGCTTTGGGTAGAAAGGCTTTTGAGAGATGGTTATATATTGCCCTGCATGACCTGGTTTGGGTGAAGTGGGGTATTGGAAACTATATTTTCCATGAAAAGTATTTGAGAAGCCAAGAAGGCATATAGTAGATATCTTCTCACTTATGGGTTAAATTTGCTCAAAATCCATTCAAATCTAAAAAATTGGGTTTAGAGGTTGTGTTCAGAGAAATTGTATTATGGAATACAGGCCATGGTGACTTCGATGACTTCGAAGCTGCTGATCAGATCTTTCAAGTCTAAAGATAACAAAGCCAGAGGAGTCAGAGTCGGATGCCCTAGAAATTACATGGCTCAGAGCGGATGCCCCATAAATTACATCGCTCAGAGTGGACGACGGTTCTGAGAAGGATTAGGAGTTCTACTTAAACTGTTTTATCTTAATCAAGTTCAAGTTCATTGTTATTTCCTCATTACAAAGGAGTTCTATACCATACCTTTCTGATCAGTCTGAACCATATTTTCTCTGGATGTTGTGTGTGGATAATTACTACAAGTTAGCAGCAAGCTATTGTATTAGGATTTTATTATGTTTGTGCTTATGATGGTCTAACTGCTTCCTTACATATTTGGTGTTTAGTTCTGGTTTGGGTTTACTGACTTGGTCAAATTCTATGTTATGGTTAGAGTTCGTTGACCTGATTAGATTAAAGAACTTTACAATTGAAGCTGTGGGAGCTCATTCAGAGTCCAGACTGAGATCATTATGATTATTTTGGAGAATGTGAAATTTAAAATTAGCACGAATTGAGCCTATTGTTTTTGTTTTTGTTTTTTGGAATTTGGGGTTGTTTTGATTGAATGAACATAGCTATTCGTTTGCTTTTTTTGATATTTGAATGACATGTTCCTTCCATATGTCTCAATATTTTGAAGTGATATGCACAACTGCACCTTTGCGTGTTTGTTTACTACAACTAGATTAACTCCTGTGATAAGTTTCAGCTGTTTAGAGATTTATGTTCCTCTTCGCAGAATTTGGCTCACAGCAATTGATCTAAGTGTGTCACCTCATTGCAATGTTTTGTCATTGCTGTAATTATGTTATTATCCATTATGCAACACTGTTCTTAAAAGAAACACAGACCTTTCCAATTGTGGATGGGGGAATTACTGTTTTTGTGGGATCTCCAGTGTGGATTGTTTTGGGGCGGCCGGAGGTGTGGTTGGGAAATAACTTGACACCAAGACTTATTTCAGTTAAGGAGAGATGACACAACATCGATGCTCTCCATTTACAACTTCCATGGACCATTTAAAAATACATTTAAAACTCACTTATAGTAAATATAAATTTAAATGCAAATCAGCGCTAGCTTCGTGTCAGTATAAAATACTTATAAGTTTTGTGAAGCACTACACTAGCGAAAGAATGAAAATTGCATATTTCATCCTTAAGAAAGGGTGGTTCTTACATGAAAATAATTTGTATGAAGGAAAAACACAGTGCAGATGATTGGTGTGATCTAAAGCTTCTTAGATGTGTATTTAGTAATAAGAATTAGAAATATGGGGCCTGGCATTGATGACATTTGCAATAAAAAATGTTGGACAATGCTGGCTAAAATTTCATTCTATGATGACATGGCAATGGGACAATGCTGGCTAAAATTTCATTCTACGATGACATGGCAATGAAATGTAGTTTAGATTCGCGCCTTAGACACTGACACAATATCCATCCAGAAATGGTTCACCCGAGATGCCCAAGTGGGTCACATCACATCCCTGATTCATAGCTAACAGAAATATATTGTCAAACAAGAAAAAGAAAAAGGAATATAACTTAACTCTTATCACACATCAAATAGACACAAATTCTCATCATACACACAAAAAGAATGAGAAGGGAATTGATATCGATCTTTTCATTACTTTAAGAGTTCAGTTCATAGTTTTCACAAAACATAGTACATACATTAAACATGAGTCAATGGTGCAACCTCAATCCCACAACATCTCAACATCATAATCGCAGATGTCTCTCAATATTGTATATCAATTACATTATATAAAATTACATGAAAATTATTTCAGTTGGTAGTCACATACAAGATGCTCTATCACAGTCAACTAAATCCGTGGGTTGCAAACCTTCATCCGCATATCTGTAGGTTGTCATGTCCAAGTCGTAGCTAGGTTGCAAGTTGTAGTCTCTAGGCCGTCACAATCTTCATGTTGCTAGCTTATGTCAGAAATTCATTGTTGCAAGCACCTTACTACAAACTCTGGCCCATTGTTGTTGTTGTAAACAACCATTTCTTTGAATAACATGTTTGGCCCTTGAGAAAACACAATGGCAAAATTGCAAAACTAGAGTGACTTCTCCAAAATTCACTGGATTGCAGTAGGAAAGCGATCCCTTAACTGAGGGATGCCTTCCAATATTGGCTCTCTTGACTATCACCAAGTTGAAGCCTACACTATCACCCTACTACCTGCTAATTGCAACCTAAAACAAACATGGGCAGTGGCTTCAAATTCCAATGGCTGGTCTTTAGTTGGCTTCAACTGAAGAATTACGTCTTTCTCTGCATCAATCTAGTTATTGATCTCCTCTAATTCTATCATTGCTCTGTAACAAGACTTTGCGTAATAACCTAATCTTGGCCCTTGGAAAGTATTAGATTAGATTATGTATAAATTGTAAAAGTGTGGTTATAATGATGGGAGTCAAGCTGTCTGAGCTTAAATAAATAACCCCATTTGTAAATGTTGTAATATGTTAGTATGGATTCTTAGTGCTGAGCTCAATGCAAAGACTGAAGTAGTGAATGGCTAGGCATGCAGAAGATGTAAATATACTTTTATGGATTGTGTGGTAGGCATGCCACACTGAACTCAGCTATGTAAATGTTGATGTTGAAATATAATATATAATGATCCAGGATGGCTACGGAGACCATGAGAAGGGCTATGATTCCACCAAAGGGGAAGAGGAAAGGGGGCTTATGGGAAAGTAAATTCTCTATTGCCACAAAGACTGAAGTAGTGAATGGCTAGGCATGCAGAAGATGTAAATATACTTTTATGGATTGTAAAAGTAAAGTACACTGAACTCAGCTATGTAAATGTTGATGTTGAAATATAATATATAATGGTTCAATATGGCTGCATACAACATGATATGGGCTATGATTCCACCAAAGGGGAAGATAGGCTTATGGGAAAGTAAATTCTCTATTGCCAAATGTCAACCTATGAACTCATTATCACCATGTGTTTTCTTTAAAAGTGGGTGGGGGAAAAATGTGAAAATGAAACCATCTATCTCATTCAATTTAGAAACCCAATTTGGAATGCATGGAGGCAGTAGAGCAGTCTCTCTCATAGTTAATTACATGATTAGGCACAATCATGGGAAGTGTACCATTGCATGGATTGAGTACAATCATTATGGGGAAGTGTAAGGGTACTTCATTTCTCTCATCAAGAGGAATGTTAGCGATCATTTCCATCAACTTTCGCACATGTAGAGGTTGGTGGGGAAGTCTTCTCACATAGTTATTTAAGCATGAATTGAGTACAATCATTATGGGGAAGTGCAAGGATACTTCATTTCTCCCATCGAGAGAAATGTCAGTGATCATTTATGTCAACTCTCTCAATTGTCATTTTTTTTATTCATTCATTCATTCTTATGTTCATGCTCTAGACTTCTCATGATGTGTTCTCCATCGCTAACCATCAACCAATTTGGAAATTGACCAAGTCAACACTGTGAAGAGGAAATTGCAAAGCTGTGGTGAGAAATGTATGGTTGTAGGAGAGCATAGAGGCTTGACAAGTTAGGAATCCTTCACCCACTGAGTATTTGTTGCTCAATGAAAGCTTGAGAGCCAAGTGTTTTTTGCAAATTATTCCTAGAAGGCATTCAACAGATTGGACTCTTTCTGCCCACACTGAATAGGACTGGAAGGGAAGAATATCCTTGAGACACTATTTAGCAAAGAAAGGCAAGATATTTTTTGTGTTGTGTGGGGCAATGGAAGAGAGTGCCATGGTTATTTGATGGCTGGATGAGATTCTTGGAGTGCTCTGTAATGAGTAAATTGGCTAAGCATGAAAGCATTTGGGTTAGGTTGAGTAAGCTAGAAGCCTGTAGCTTGGTTCCTTTGCCCTGGTGGCTTCATAGCCTAGCTTAGATGTGGTATCTGCACTGGATGCATATGAATGGGTGGAAAATTACTCGTATACAATGAGTTTCTTGGACCATCTTTTGTAGCTTGGTTCCTTTGCCCTGGTGGCCTCATAGCCTAGCTTAGATGTGGTATCTGCACTGGATGCATATGAATGGGTGGAAAATTACTCGTATACAATGAGTTTCTTGGACCATCTTTTGTTAAAAGATAATTGTCTTGTCTTTGCTTATGAATCTGGAAATTAATGTTATCTTTGGTTATCGAAATATATGAAATTGCATGCTTTGTGTGTATTTATGATCAACTCAGAATTTGGGCACCTTGCTGCCATGAAATCTGTTAATCCATGCTTGTTTGAATTGCTACATTTGAATCATTGCACCTGTGCATGCGTTTATATAATTTTGGCTCTCTGCAGGAGACATTCTCCTGTGGAGATTATGGTGAAATGGTCTTCTGAGAGCCTGAATTCAAATGCCTTGTTTAGCCGCTACCTGTCCTATGGATGGGGGTGCTGGGCAGGGTTGCTACACTTTGGCTGCTCTCTGCCTTGCCATGCAATTCGACATATGCTCTAAGCTCCTTAATTTCTTTGATTTGCAATTTTGTTCTCTTTTCCTAAATAGGTAATAGTTTTTGTGACATCTAAATATATTGTTGAATCTCTTATTCTAACTATTTAATTGTATTTTGTTATGATTTGCATAACACGGGGAAACTCTACAACTTAGATAAAACTTCAAATGAGTCTACAAATCCCATTTGGGTAAGTCACCCACCTTGCCCAACTCCTTGCTTCTTCATGGCTTCCATGAACTCCAAAAACTTCAGTCTGTGCTTACCTTTTCCTTTAACATTTGGATTCATTTGTTCTATTATCTTCTGGCTCAACTCATCTTGCTTCTTCATGGCTTCCATGAACTCCAAAAACTTCAGTCCATGCTTCTTTTTACCTTCAACATTTGCATTCATTTGTTCTATTATTTTCTTTGGTGCCCCCCAGAACTAGTCCAATAGATTTGAAGGCAACTCATCATCGTTCGACTCAAAATCAAAATTGGACTTTAGATAAAATAAAACACTTCAAACTTGTGTTGCCAACTTAGGCCTTGTGATGTGATTGAAGCATTTCGAATTCCAACTCTTGTCAAGGAGAAATCAATGAAAGAGGGTCTAACCTTGTTGGATCAATAACTGCACAGCCCTTAGAATACTCCCTCAATTCTATTTGAATGTAGATGGCCTGAGACTCAATTTAGGCATGTCCATTAGCTTTTCCATCACTTTTAACATGTCTTCCGTGGAGAAACTCCCATGCTTGCCAGTAGCAACTTCAACTTCTTTTTGCAGTGCAGTGGAAATGGTTGATTGTGCATCTCCTAGCTTCATCTGCGCATATTCAAAATTTTCCTTATTGCTTCCTTAGCTTATGTCATCCTTCGTAGTATGTTGCTCAACTTCAGTATCAACTGCAAATAAAGAGGCCTTCGAATTTTGTGCATCTCGATCAATTGGGGAGTACTGAACCTCCCGCGATGCTCATATTGTCTGAGCATCTTCTTGTGCATTCGCTCTATCCATTGCGTTGCAAACATTCTGAGTCTCATCTAATCTGTTAAAATTTCCATCAATATTTAAAGGGGAAAGGCCACTGGAATGGTTCACCTAATTAGATCCGTCCTCGTATGTATGGACTTGACCTTCTTGAGCATTTTTGAATCCATGTTTGTTTGGCATCTTATATGAAACAATATCCTCAATACTGAATTAGTTTTTCTGGAATTATCGTTGAGCTTGTGTTCATGATTGGTAGAAGTTGTCCCTTGCTCCATAGGTGTTAGCATGGGATCTTGTTGCGACAAAGCCTCCGACTTTTACCAGGCCACAAGTACTTTCATATTGTCCATTTTCCCATAGTTCTACATTTTTAAAATGCACTGCATTTTAATAATTTACAATTTACTGCATTTTATTCCCTACAAAGATTATCTTTAGTATCTATGTCTATCTTTTGAAGACTCCTAATTTTTCTCTTCCCCTTTTGGTTGCAACATATTCATCTTGAATTTCCCCTCCTCTACAACTTTAACAAGCTTAAAGTTTTCCTAAGTCATAGTTAAGTTGAATCATGATTCATCACTTTTTGGTGGGCTATGAACCTTGTCATGTTTTTTTTACAGCTTGAGTGGGCCTAATGGTTAAGAACATGTATTTCTTCTTTTGAGTTTATAGGTTCAAATCTAGTGGGGTAGAGTATGTACACCTACATAGACTTTAACAATCAAATCGTTGCGCGGAGGAAGTCCCTTGTGCCATGAACAAGGGGAGGATGTCTGGTTTATCTGTGACCTTAAATAGATTATTATTGTTATTATTACTAACATATGGTCTCCTCTCCCCCTATATGAAGTCCCCAGTTTGTGACTTTGCAACACTTGCTCAATTATAATTTTTAGGAGTCTGTATTTCTAGATCTTGTATAGCCTTTGACTTGATATCTTGTTGGTTTAAATATCTATTTATTTCATCCATATCCTTCAAGGGTATAACTTGTCGCTCCAATTCATAAAAAATATCTCCTTCTAAATTTTAGAGGGTATGTCATATGCCTCCATTAGGACCCTAGGTTTCGATTTGGCTCAATAGGATTAGAAAGTCACATGAAAAGAAGGTGTTAATCATTGTATTCTTCAGCTGAAGTCAAAGGAATCCTTGGCCACATTCCAGTTACTTTCTTCGTTTTTTAGAAACTCATTATGGAATAGTATATCATGTGCTTTGTGGCCACTCTCTTCAGCAGGAATGCTGTCTCTTGCAAGAGTTACTAGAATAATCTATAGGCGACAACCATTTGGCTCGTGAGTGTTGTTAATGCCACATGTCAAACTTCATTAGGAGAGTGCCATACTTGAAGGGTTTAACCCTCTCAAAAGACTTTAGGTGCCAAATCTTTAAGAAATATGTTGCAAGGCGTTTAACTAGTTCAACCTTTCTCCTTTCAGGGCCTGTAAATTGTACACACTTTTCTGCAATTGTGCTCTCCTTGTGGCATTTATGTAATAGTTTGGTTGAATTTAGTCTTGCTCTGAATTGAGAAACATGGTTGGATATGGCTTTAATGTTGATATATCTATTATCCTGATAGGTTCCCAGGAAACTCTTAGTACCCTTTAGTGTTACTTGTGACTCATGCAAGGTTTCTGAAATGTTTGACTCTCTATAGGAAGCTCTATAAGTTCATGAATTGAATATACATCTATGAAAATGACTTCCTTTAAGTAGATTACTCTGTTGTGCTGAAATTTGATGAAGGTAGTTTGCTTACCAAACTAGGGCTTCTGAAATTTGATGAAGGTAGTTTGCTTACCAAACTAGGGCATCAACCATAGATGAATGATACACAACTCAATCAAAGGAAAGAATTGCTTGTTAAAGGTCACTTCGAACTAGTTTTCTTCTTTCTTTGACATCTTTGACCTGAAATTTGATGAAGGTAGTTTGCTTACCAAACTAGGGCATCAACCATAGATGAATGATACACAACTCAATCAAAGGAAAGAATTGCTTGTTAAAGGTCACTTCGAACTAGTTTTCTTCTTTCTTTGACATCTTTGACTAGTTTCGAATAAGGTAAACAATGAACTCATTGTCCCAATGATTAGACTTCAATGAAGTGCAACTTTATATGGTCCACATTAATTCTCCTTCCATACAAATCCTTGGAGGAATCACCAAAAGATGCAAAACTAACCTTCCGTGGGTCTAAACAAACTTTTCCCTTTTCACGATAACCACCATCTCAACTTGTGCATGTTACTTACACAATCGACAATGATACTAAGATTTTGTTGGAGTTGGCATGGGTCTGCTCAATCTCTTTCTATTTTCAAACAACTACAAAATCTTCATAACATCAAACTTGAATTGCAAAATTCATACATTTTAAAGAAAATTTAGACAAAATTAGGCCACAAGTCGTAGGTCAAGTGGCCTTGCACCATAAAAAATTGCAATTAATAAACCAACGACTTCAATGCAATATTTATCGCACATCGAAATTTGTGACTAAAACTGTAATATCCCCAATCGAGATATGCTAGGATATTATGGTTTATTGTTCACTATGTAGTCTAAATTGTGTACTTTTGTCAAATACTTGCATTACATAGGTTATTAAGCTGATTGAATACTTTCTACAAACAGTTTGCATGTATTCTTAGCAAGAGACATTTCATTAAACATATAGCATGCATCCAAAGTACTCATGGGATATAAGAGTGATCCACAATTTTATATGCAAAATTAAAATGCAGCAATATAATAGAATGGCATGCAAGAATAAAAACGCAGCACAATACAAAATACGTAGAGAATGACATAAAAAAACATTGGGAGTGTGAAGTAAATGACAATCGGTTTATTCATAAGAAAGGAGCACCATCTTAATACTATGTAGGGTGACTTTTTCCGTTGCAGCAATTGCAGTTACAAATGAGGTTGTTTCTTTATTTATGAAGCACCCTCTTAACCATACTTGCGAGTGTTGTTTCCCCATCAACTGACTAACATGCTAAACTTTATTTTAGAAATTCCCTGCTTAACTAGACTGACGAGGGTTGTTTACATTTCGACTGACTGACACAAACTAACATACTAACATTTATTCAACAATGCCTTGCTCAACCAAAACTGGCAAGAACATAATACAATAGAAATAACTGCCTCCATGCTAAACTATCTTGTGCTGAGTGGTGAAGGAAGGGGGGTGCCCTTCCTGGTGGCCCAATTCCTCCCTATTTAGATCTAAAATCATCTCCGCTTCCGCCAACAAATGAAGAAATTTTCACTGCATTCTCGCCAATACTTTCTCGAATTGTGTCAGGACCATATCTGAATGAGCGTAGTTGATGAGGTTTTCCTCGAAATCACTGCTTGGCCCGCAAGAGCCAAACATGTGCTTCCTCAGCATGTGCCTTAAATATAAGTTCCTTGGAAAAACAACGGGTGTGACCAATACACCCTAGTTGATTCACTGCTTCAACTAAGAAGGGATGCCTCTACATATGATTTTTCCCAACTATACTGCATTTGGGAGAATTCTGTTTTCCGAAAGATTTCTCAATGATTTGTTTGACCAAAGAGGAACTGCCAGGCATAGTGTTATAATATGATGGCACTTGCGTTGGAATACATAACCTGTTGGCTGAGACTATTGGAACAAAAACCTGCTTTGACAAAAGAAATGTTGGAGACGCACAAGGCAATGATGAAGGCGAAGTATGGCTTGAATGCAGAAGTTGGTCGGGTTGGCATGTTATTAGAGAAACCTCTCGGGGAGCGAGGTGGTAGGAAGGGGCGTTGGGAAAAGAGGCTTTCCGCCTAAGATCAATGGTGTGTTCAATAGAGCAAGACAGGGGAAATCTCATGGGTTGGGGGTCCGGGGAAGACCTTGGCAACTTCTAGGAGTGGGGGAGCCATGCCCTGATGTACTGGGTTGGTCAGATGGTCTGGTTTAATGGGGTGGACCAAACACAAGAAAACATATTTGTTCAGAGTGACTTGCTTAACGATCGCTTGTTCGATCAGAGGATGTTTGGAATAAGGAGCAGAGGAAGTAAGTACATAGGTGCATCCCTCATGTTGCAGGTGGTATTTATGAAATTTAGCATGATAAATAGTGTTTCGGGTTTGTTGTTAGGGGAGTCCAAGTAATAGGTCAATACAATATAAAGGTGAAACATCACACACCACAATATCCCGAAAAGGGTCAATAGCGAAGGTCACCGCACAACACTGGAAGATAGTGAGGCATGGAACTTCCTTTTGTACCCATTCGAGATGATATGGTTCGAGGTACAGAGTAGTTGGGAGTTGTAGGCGTTGGACCAAGTCTCGGGAGATGAGGTTCTTTTGGCTTCCGTTGTCTAGGATGAGAGTAGCCAATTCGTGCTTAATTTAACAATTGTGGGTAAATAGGGGCACATGAGAGGTGTTGTGTTCATTGGTGATCATCAAAATTAGAGATGGGTCAACTTCTGTAGGATTTTCAAGAGAAACAACTTCAGGAGGGCCAGGGGAATTAGACTGAGTGACCTCAACAAAAAGAGTTTTGTTGTGGTGAAGGTTCTGAAGTGGTTGGCAGTCGACAAAAGAATGCGAGTTGGTCTTGTGGAAGCTGCACCAGGTTGCATTACGAGGAGAGGTGGGTGAGGCATATGAACTAGGGGAGGGAATAGTAGGTGAAGTACCGACATTAGAGGGGCCAACTTGGGCTTGGGGAGAGCGGGTTCAAGGTGCCACTTTACGTTCCACGACCAAGGCCCGAAGAAATGCCTTGTCCAAGGAAGAGGTTTCAAACAAATCCACTTCACAATATATATGAATTAATAAACCAGAATTGAATTTAATAATTAATACCTCTTCTAGGTCGTTGATGTGCAGTTGGATGCGTACTTTGCAGAAGATGTCGATGTATCTCTGGACGAACTAATTGGCAAGTTGTCGGAGCTGCAACCATCTAGCGAGGAGGTTTTGGCGATAGCCCAGTGGGTAGAAGCACTCTTTGAGATCCTAGCAAAATACATCCCATGTCGTAATGTGTGGTGTCCGTGTCTCGATCTGGTCGTCTCTATCCATGACCTAGGAATAATTCTCCAACAGAGTGTCCCACCATGTCTACACAATTCCCTTGAGTTGTAGACTGGCGATCTGAAGCTTCATGTCTTCTATCATCTCAGGACATGTACGAGAGTATGTGGAAAGACTACAAAGCCAAGAGTCAACATTCTCGCCATTCATTTGGCCCTCAAGCTTCGGTAATTGGAAGTGTGCATCGAGTTCCATGAGTGTTGGAGCTCTACGCTGTTGTAGACATAGTAGCTCCTGGAGAGCCATCATTAAATCCTGAATTGGAGTTGTGGTAGTGGATGCAGAATCCTCTGTAGAAGGCACTCTTCGTGGTGGCATAATTTTCATTCACCACGGATGCCAACTTGTCGCTGGATGCTGCACTGAGAATCACTGAACTTCTGAGCGCACTGAGAAGGCACCCGGTTCCCTAAAGGGGGCATGTGGAGAATGGTGAAAGATGAACATGCTAGAAGCCCCAAGGAGGGTGCACTGGAAGTTCAGAGAAGGAAGTCTGGCTCTGAGAAAAAAAAAATTGTTGGACGGCCTCTCTTCTGAATTATGCGGTTGAGTAGAAGTTGGCTTGGATCCATGCTTTGATACCTATTGATCCACAATTGTGTATGCAAAATTAAAATGCAACAACATAATAGATTGACACACAAGAATAAAAACGTTGCATAATACAAACTACGTAGAGAATGAAAGAGAAAAACATTGGAAGTGAGAAATAAATGACCATCAGTTTATTCGAAAGAGAGGAGCACCCTCTTAATACTATGCATGGTGACTTTTTCCTCTGCAGCAATTGCAATTACAAAAGAAGTTGTTGCTTTATTTTTGAAGCTCCCTCTTAACCATAATTGCGAGGGATGTTTCCCCGACAACTGACTGATGTCACTAACATACTAAACTTTATTTTAGAAACTCCCTTCTTAACTAGACTGGCGAGGGTTGTTTACATTTCGACTAATTGACACAAACTAACATACTAACATTTATTCAGCAACGCCTTGCTCAACCAAAACTGGCAAGAGCATAATACAATAGAAATCACTGCCTACATGCTAAACTCTCTTGTACTGAGTGGCGAAGGAAGGGGGGCGCCCTTCCTGGTGGCCCAAAGAGTCAATATGGCATCTTTATTATGGATGAAAAAGACATCAATACAACACAATCTCTAGTGGTTTTTGTAGCAGCTGCAAAGCTATAATAAACACACACAATAGAAATCAAAACCTCGAAATGATGCCAATATAGCTTCAAGAAATGTTGCAACTGCTCCCCAAACTCTTCAAACCTCCTCAAGTCTCTCTGAAGGCCCAAAACAAGAATGCAACCCTCCTCTAAACCCCCACAACTCTACAACAGCCCCACGACCTTCCTCCTAAGTCCACGACCCAGCCCCAAAAGGGGTCTCAAACCCTCTCGGGACAGAACCAAGGGCCCATGGCCCTTTTTCCTTCCCCTCACAACTTGCATTATATCCCCGCGGCGTCCCTATTCCTTGTTTTCCTACATAAAAGGGGACAGATTATCCCCCATACCCCTCCGGGTCCTCCTAGCCTCTCAAAGCCTCCTCTTGACGTTGCCACCAAGTAAACGACCCATGCTAAGCCTCCACAACTTATCTTGGTCACCCGACCAACCAATAAAAGGGAGATAGCTCCCACAATAAGACCCATGGTTTCTCCAATGCCACAGATGCACTTGGTCTGCTACAACAAACCCTCACGATCTGTTAAGACCCAAAACATGGCCTCCTCTATCCCGAGACCTGCAAAAGGATAAATCGTCTCACCAAGCAAGCCCTCAGTTCCTTAAGCAACCTACTGCACCAATAAACTAAAGACAAATCACAGATGGAGCTCCAAATGAAAATCTTGAATGGATCTCCCTCTTGTCTAGCTAGGGTGGATATTGTACCACCAAAACTGAACCAACAGTGGAATTTCTTTGTCAAAACCCCAATGAAAACTCATCTCTCAAGAGCACTCCAATTAAGAGATAAAACCATAATGCCAAAGTGAAGCGCTACCCCTCCTTTTATTCTTCCCCCGAGCCTTTTAAATCTTCCCATTTTTTGACCAAATCAATCCTCACTCTTATTTCTCCTTTAAAAATTTCTTTTTAATGTTTAAGTGATTAATAATTTACCTTTTTATTTAATGTCACTTTATGAACATAACATCTTCTAACCAAATAACACTAAATAAATTTCCGTGACTCCCTTTTTCTATTGATTATAGCCTACATGAGTCATATAGGATACTAAGTCATCCTCCGTCATGATCAAGAGGAAGTGGACATTACAGTCCTCCCTTCTCGAGATTGCTTGTCCCCAAGCAACTCCAAATCGAGATGTTGTAAGATCTGCTCGCTTTCCCAAGTGGCATCCTCTGTGGGAAAACCTCTCTATATGACCAGGTATTCCCGAATGACCCTGTTCCTCAGCCTCCTCTCTTAGACATCAATGATCCTCTCTAGAGTCAGAACCAACTGCCCTTCTCATCCAGTGGAGGAAGATCTGCTGAAGTGGTGACCTGTTGTCCCAACGCTTTCTTGAGGAAAGACACATGGAAGACATTGTGGATCCTGCTACCCTCCGACAACTCCAACTCATATGCCACCTCTCCAAATCTCTTGATCACCTTGTATGCCCCACAAAAGCGATACTTCAACTTCTCTACGCCACTCCTCTTCAGCGAGGATTGTCTATACGACTGCAATCTAAAAAAGAACAGATCCCCAACTTCAAAGCTACGCTCTACCCTTTGTTTGTTTGCATACATCTTTTGTTGATTATGACAAACCTGTAAGTTCTCCTTCGAAACTCTCAAGATGTCCTGGCTCTCTTGCAACCAATCCTTGGCCTTAGGGGCTCTACTCTCCCCAAATTCCATATCCACAAATGATGGAGCATCGTAACCATACAATTCCCTAAATGGGCTCATCCCGATGGACATGTGATAAGTGGTATTATAACAATGCTCCCCAAGATGTAACCAGTTTACCCAAGCCCTCTGTTGTCTCGACACGTAGTTCCACGAGTATCCCTCAATCCACTTGTTTACTATTTCCATTTGTCCATTCATCTGATGGTGATAGCTAGTACTATGTGTCAAATCTGTCCTTGATAACCTGAACAACTCCTGCCAAAATGTGCTGAGAAACCCGCGGTATCGGTCACTGACTAAGTATATAGGAAGACCATGTAGTCTAAACAGCTCCTCGAAGAATATGTCTACCACTCGCGCTGCGCTATAATTTGAAGGAATGGCAAAGAAGTGTGCATTCTTCGTCAACCTGTCCACCACCACATAGATACAATCCCAGCCCTGTACCTTCAACAAAACTGTAATGAAGTCCATGGAAATGCTTTCCCACTTCCGCTTTGGAATATGTAATGGTTGGAGTAAACCTACAGGATGCGTGAGCTCTGACTTGTTTTGTTGACAAGTCATGCACCCCCTCACGTACCGTAATACATCCTCCTTGAGACCCTTCCAAGAAAATCTCTCCCTCACCTGCATGTAGGTCTTCAGATATCCTGGATGCCTTGCCAGTGGTGCATCATACACTTCTCTCAAGATCTTATCCTTGAGTCTGGAATCAAGAACAATATAGATCCTATATTTGTAATAGATGATGTCATCTACTACTCTATACATGTCATCCTGGATAATACCCTCCATCAAATCATAGGAGAATGCATTCTTGGAGTAGTACAGCAAGAGAAGGGACTTCCAATCCACTAATCTGTCATGGAAAAACTTGCAGGTCTCCTGGAAAGGGAATCAACAACTACATTCTTCTTTCCCTTTATGTACTCAATGTCAAATTCATATGTCTGCAACTTTCTCATTGTTGTGTCTGCAACAACCCTTTTTTACTTTTGATTTTACAAGTGAAAGGAAAGCCCCCCCTTACTAAACTTTCAAACATATTTCCTAATCCTATATTGCTTGAGCCTAATGTTATTTCTTTGTCTACCTTGAGGGATTTGGGGGTTTAATATTGATTGATGATTATCTTTGATGGGTGTTGATTATTTCTTTCGATCTGATGATTTCAAATGTCTTCTTGATGCTTATTGACCTATGATGTTTCATTGAAATTTGTATGATGGGATTAATGTTTTATCTTCAAACTTTTTGTTGATTCCAAAGTGCTTGATGATATTATGTGGCTTCAAGGTTTGGTGTTCCATTGCATGTTTTGAATGAGTTTGTGGTTGATTATTCACTAATTGACTAGTTCAAATTCTGCATACTCTTGTTGGCATGCTATGCTTAATGTCTTCAACTTTTATACTGTCACATGTAGATTTTAACCTTTTGTTTCGAGTTGGTACATGTAGTTTCATGACACTCATATACATCCACCATGTTATCACTGAATAAACCTAACACTCTCTTCTAATTAGCTTAAAGGCAGGGAATATACTGTTTATCATATTGACAAGTCTTCTTTTGGTCGCATGGTTGATATCATTCTTCTGTTTTGTAGGATCAGGTTTGTAGAGCCACTTTGTTCGCGTGACCGCTCTAGCCTCGAGAGGCATGTGGAGGAATATTTTGATCCTGGTCCATAACCTTGACCTTGATTCTTGCTAGGTTTCTCCTTACCGGGAAGCATATTACCTTAGCTTGCTAGTCCCTCGAGGTTTGAAGCCCCCAAGGTTGTCGAATCCACCTTTCCCGTGAGCCTGTCCTTGAACCTCTTTAAAATGGTTTGTACAGAGTCCCCTCTTGGCCTTACCTCTCACCAAAACCAACTCCATAAGTCCACTCAACTTCTTGGTTGTGAGTCCTTGTCGTATTGTCCCTTGACACCTCTTAGCTATTTGCCACATTCACACATAGTGTCCTGGCGTAAAGACCTTTTCCCTAACCTAGTTTTTTTCCAACTACTCGCAATCTGAGTATATACGCCCTTTGAGATGTGTATATTGAGTGGATTAACCTGCCATTTGCACTTGGTTGGAGTCGATGTCATGTTTCTACTCATCGTAATTTGCGACGTTAAAACGTCACATGAAGCGTCGTCCTTTCCCTTTCATCACTTTTCCTTTGTCGCAGCTTAATCACCACATACTTGGTCATCATATGTCCTCGCTCCTCTCCATGATGCCTATTTTTTCAAAACCTACCCAACGCGTTTTTTTCTAAACTGCGGCCCCTAGGTGTGGAACCTTGATCGATGGAACCCCAAGGGGGCATGTAACCTAGACTAATATAATTTGAGTTCAATTTTCTAACTCATAATTTAATCTAATTTTATTTTATTTTCTTTATTTTTTAAATATTTATATATATATATTTTATTTTATGTATATTATTTTATTTTAATTAATTTTTATTTCCCCATGGTTTTCCTCGTGGTTTTCCCTTAATATTATTTCAAGTATTTTCTTTTACCTAAGGGAAAATGTATTCAAGTTAAACATTTTACATGGGGTAATTTTCTTTTTATGCGGAGATAAACCATTCAGATTAAACAAACAAACCATTTAAGGAATTCTTATTTTTTT
>SNQJ01S0033626.1:109451-121292 GCA_010110895.2 Picea sitchensis | reverse complement strand
TATAATGTAACCTCAATAGTCTGACTGTACACTGCCAGCTGTCCTGGCCAGCTGTACTATCATTTCTTGATTTGCTTGAGCCTATTTAGCTCAGCTAGTTTCCCTTTTCTTTAGTACTCTTTTTACTCCTTTCATTTGTATTCTTTTTCTTGATATTCCTAATATAATCAATACTGTTTTTTGCTCTGTTCTTTTCTCTGTACTTCTTTCTTCTTATTTTATCACGAATCAAGTCGGATTTTGACAGAGTTGGAAATTAGTTGAGTGCAATTTTCTTGGATTTTATGGAGCTTTCAATGCTCGATTTTCTCAGCAAACCACCTGTACTCTCTACACTAGAAATTGATGGAGATATGCAAGATCACTAAAGGTTCTTTCCATTGTTTTTATGGCCAACAACAAATTTCTATTTGTGGAAATAGTGGTCTCCTGGTTGATCCTTGGAGGATGTGCATGGGCCGATAGACAAAAGGGACGTGAGAAAGGTGTAGTCATTCCTAGGCCCAAAGGATGGTTGATAATTGTAAGTCTGATGGACATGAGCATGGGTCTTTCCCACCGCAAGCTCAAACCTTTGAGTCACATTCATGGTGCCAAGAAGATTATGGCATTTAGCTTGGGCTCCACGCCCGTCTTTATTACATCTGATATAGAGGTTGCCAAAGATATGCTTAGCTCCCCTCATTTCGTGAACAAACCCCTCAAGAAATCGACACAAAAATTGTTGTTTGGGAGGGCCATTGGATTCACACCCAATGGGGATTACTGGAGGCTTTTGTGGATAATTTATTCTTCTCATCTCTTTTCCTCGCATAGTATTGTTGCCCATGAAGCTAGCCGTTAGGCTGACGCTGCCTGAATGATTGTTGATATTCAAAACAAGTATCATTATAACATAGGGACTGTAATTGACAGATTTCCAAGGGGCAATCCTCAACTGCTACCTCTATCGACTCAACCACTCTGAGGAAACTCTCTCTATGCTGGGGATCTCCATTTCTGTCCCTTCCCCCACTCAACACCAATGATTGTCTCCCCGATGCAGCTAATGAATCTCCCAGTGGAGTAGATATGCAGAGGAAAAATATGAAGACTTCCAAGAACAACAAGCCTGGCACCAAATCCAATATCTTCCATTGCATTGGAGTGAGCTCCATATATTGATGAGAAACGTAAACCAATCCTTTGGATTTCCCCACGAGTTCAACCAATGTACAATCATATCCTCCTTCGAATATGGGAAAGGTATTGAAAACTTCGACCTTTCCATAGGAAATACCATGATTGCAATGGTCTCGGTCTTTGAGTGGTCAATTCCTCTTGAGAAACTTTAACATACACGTTCTCTTCTCAATACCATTGGATTTTTTGGCCAATAGTTTTGTTGGTATATTGAAGAAGTATGAAAATTCACAAGAGAGACATACATAGGCTCTTCTTTACATCTTTGTTTGTCGCAGAACTGAATGCGAGGGTCTAAGGGACCGCCAAAAAAAAACATGGAGACTTCAAATCTGGTGTAATGATATATAAAATCGTTGCGTTCCATGCATAGAGACTGATTGAGAAGATCCATGGAAACATCCGAGTTGCAGCTGTGTTTTCTCTGCTTCAAAATATGTTAAATAACAAAATATTTCAATTTCGCAGAAATAATAACCACTGCTTACTAAGCCATTCAAATGAATGCTCCTTGGATAGTTGATATTTTTGAATAATTGCTTTTGGGATTATTGTCTTTGGACTAACTCCTTCATCTTCTTCCTCCTTCTTTGCAGGATCTTGTACGACTCTCTTTCCACGTTTTGGATGAAGCTGAGGATGAACTTTCCATCATTTCCCAATCCAATGGCCACTCATCTCACAATGAGTACAATAGTTCCTTTGTTTCTCCTTTAATAGAATCTCCTTGTCCTGAGAACGTGAAAGGGGTTCTTTTTGTCTTGTCTCACTTCCGGTGGACATGCTCGTCTTCTTTACCCAAGTTTTGTTCTTGTGGTTTTTGGCTACATCATGGTTATAATATCGAGTGAAAGAGTGCATTTTGAAAGAATCATGCTTCTTAAAATCAAAGAAATAATTTGACTGAACATGACCCTTATACGTTCCAAATTCATCCTTGTTGTAGATCTGACAAGGAATAGGACTAGATGATTTGACTCCGCTCTTGGAATCCAATGATGTAGAGATGGATTTTGAAGTATCTCTTTCTTCAATGAACTTTGAGCACTCTCCAATCTCCTCTTGACTGTATCCCAAACCTCCAAATCATGGTCTTTGTACCACGTCTAATGGCTGAGTGATTCCTTGGCCATGAATGCCAAGTCCACCTCCTCTGTATCCCATCTTCGTGAGGATCTTCATGCCCATGTTAGTTTCATATTGAGACAAAATTGAACATGAAGAAACATCATATACCTCGGTTTGATATTGTGCATCAACAATATAAGGCTCTTTGTCTTCCATTCGTTCACCATGCTGCAACTTATCCAAGAGATCATCCTTGGTTTGCAATTCGAGTTGAAATTCTTCAATAATTATGTTCAGGACTTGATTCAGGTGGATATTGGTGGCCACCCACCTATTCCAAATATCTCCTCATGTCCGTTTTTGATTCAACATGTCTTTCTGGAATGTTTTATAATTGTGAGTTCTACACTTTTGGGGTTGTCTGAAGCCTTACACATTCTCCTGGTGGATAAGGGTGGCCTCTCGCTTAATCCAACTAGCTTATTTTGTATTTTTTCATGTCAACACATCTTGTTGTACTTCCAAGGTTGTTTTAGGGCCCTAAACATTGTTTTTTTGACTTATCATA
The DNA here is from genome assembly GCA_010110895.2 of Picea sitchensis. Lineage (NCBI taxonomy): Eukaryota > Viridiplantae > Streptophyta > Pinopsida > Pinales > Pinaceae > Picea > Picea sitchensis. The sequence continues at coordinate 118,474 of SNQJ01S0033626.1, read as the reverse complement.
GTCAAACTGTATACAGAGTCATATTCTGACGATGAAATGTGTAGATCTATGAAAGACCTTTCCAACGGGATATCAAGCACCTAAACAGAGGTCACATGCAAAATTTATGACCCTAGGAAGTTGAGGTGCCAAATTACACCAACTTACCCATAGGGCCCACATGACATTTGGTGTTTCACCTTCTCGGGTTGGGTTTTTGGATGTCTAGGGTTTTGGAATTCATGAGTAATATGAAAAGGGCCTATGGATCCTCATTGTATTCCATTATGCTCAGACGTATGTGTGTAGTGGCCACATCTCTTCTCAGAGATAGTTACCACCATTCGAGCAAGTTTCAGTTCTGCAGTTTTACTGTTTCAACATATTTCATTGTTTAATAGAAGATATTGTTCACTGGATATTTTGTTATTCTTCCTATCTCTCTGCTTATGATATTCAGTCTGTTAATTAGTTCGTTCCGCTCCTAAATTCGTATCAATGGTATCAGCGTGGTTTTCTCTTCATTTGTTTTTCTTCGTGCATGTTCTCGACAAGGTTTGGGTACAAGAAGTTGGGACTCAAACCAATCGATCCATTACTAGATCATCCACATCAAGCCCAACAAAAACCCATGGGAGATGAAAAGAAAGATGATGGAGCAGGAGATCCTATTAAAATTTTGCTCAAGGAATCCCTTGTGCGACAAAGGAATGAAATGATGGACAACTTCATGCAGATCCTTCGACGCTTTCCCATGGGAGAAGCATATTCATCAAGTGGCTGTGCAACCCTCTTCAAGATACAAGCAAATTTTGATATTCCATTATTTGAAGGACTGATAGATGCGGATGCTGTAGATAAATGGTTGAATCTGCTCAAAGGATATTTTTGGGTCCACAATTTTTCCGATAGATAAAATATCACTTTTTCAATCCTCAAGGTTGTTCCCCATGTTAAATACTGGTGGGATACTTACTCTGAGAAAAGGGTCGTGGAGGAATCTTCAATTTTTGTGGTGGCCCCTACATGGGATTCCTTCCGGGATGCCATTAAAGAACAATACTACCCTATTGGAATCTACGAGGACCAATACACCATATGGACCACCCTACGTCAAGAAAGGGACTAGACAGTACTAGACTTCACCAATATTTTCCATACCCTATGCACCAAATTGGGTATCAAATATTCTGAGCCTTAAATATCATGGTTTTTTGCATAGATATATACAAATAGATATGGATTTCTTGGACATCTCTTCATTGGTCACATCTTATAGATACATTTTCAAGATCGAGCATAATTTTAAGTAGAAATGGCGAGAGTTTGGATCTACAAACCCCTCACAACCGAAGTAGGGAAAAGGAAACCCTAACCCATATAGTAAGGGACCAAGTTGAGATGGCCACCTTTAGGACAATCCGTCCAAGACGCAACACAAGAAGGGAAACAAAAAGATGAAGAAGGACATGGGAAAGTGGTGCGAGTACCTTAAGAGTCATTGGCACAACACCGACGAATTCTGCTCCAAGCAGTCCCTCATGGCCGAGATGAAGGCTTCCGAGTTAGAGGTCGATTCAGATTTTGAGTCAAATTCTGAAGGAGGGAAGCATATTATTGATGTTGAACCTGGTGCCACAGTCACTACCACCAAATTCCGGCCAAGAGAACTAGAAGAACCAGAGGAATCAGAACGCCTCTTTCACTCACAGATGTGGTTAAAGGGGGATCTCATTCATTTCATTATTGACAATGGTAGTTATAAGAACTTGATTTTAGCAGAGGTCATCAAGTAGTTGAATCTGCCAATGACACCGCACTCACAACCCTACACCATCGGATGGCTTCGTCAAGCAAGAGATCTTTGTGTCAGCCAATAGTGTCATCTGCCCTACGACATCAAGCCTTTCAAAGATGAGGTACTGTGTGATATTGCTCCCTTTGAAGTTTGTGATGTTCTTTTAGGACAACCATATTTTTGGAAGTGTCTTGTTGTGTATGAGTCTAGATCCCGCAATGTTATTATTACTTTGGGTAGACAATTGTACATGATCCTATAGGTGGCACCGCCTACTATGATTTCTTTAATCTCTGCTAAGAAATGCAGTAAGGTCATTTCAAAGACCGGGAAGTTCGTCTTCTTTGTGATCCATTCTCATAGTAAGCAGAAGGTCTCCGCCACATCTGTGGCCTCTACACAACGCCTCTCTTTGCAGCAGAATCAAGTGGATAGGATCGTGGAAGAATATAGAGACATCTTTGGCTCACCTACAGGGGTACCGACACACTGCCAAGTCAAGAATTCAATTGATATGACCCTCGGTGCACCTCTACCTAATGTACCAGTCTGTTCGTGTTCATTGATGGAGAATGAGGAAATCAAGCATCAGATCCAAGAGCTTCTTCAAAAGGGGCACACCAATCCCAACTCCTCCCCTTGCGGAAGCCCGATTATACTGGTGCAAAAGAAGGATGGGACTTGGTGCCTCTACATTGATTATAGAGCCTTAAACAAAATCACAGTCAGGAACCTCTACCCCATTCCCAGGATTGATGACCATCTTGAACAACTCAAGGGGGAAACATTCTTCAGCAAGATTGACCTGAATTCTGGCTACCACCAGGTTCCCATCAGACCAACTGATGTCTGGAAGACAACTTTCAAGTCTAAATAAGGTCTCTTCGAATGTCTAGTCATGCCCTTTGGATTAACAAATGCACCAGCCACTTTCATGAGGTTGATGGACGATGTATTGAGACCCTTCACCAACTCCTTTGTGGTTGTATATTTGGATGACATCTCATCTTCAACAGAACGTGGGAGGAGCACATGCGTAACATTCATCAGGTTTTGAGTAATTTGCGGCAGCACAAGCTTTATGCCAACTTGGAAAAATTCTCTTTTGGCATGAACAAGGTCCAATACCTGGGATACATTGTTTATGAGAATGGGGTACATGTTGATCCAACTAAGATCTAATTCATCCGTGACTGGCTAGCTCCAACCACACTGACTGGGCTTCAGAGCTTCTTGGGACTAGCCAATTTATATCGATGGTTCATGTTGGGATTATCCCATATTTCCTGGGCCCTTATCTAGGTGACCAAAGGTAGTGGTAGGGCCAAGTGCATGTGGGGGAAGGAGCAACAACAAGAATTCGATGATCTGAAACATCGTTTGTGCTCAACTTCAATACTCTCCTTGCCTGATCTGCAACAACCATTCAAGATTGAGACTGATGCATCTGACTATGTTGTGGGAACCATTCTCACTTAGCATGGGAATTCAGTGGCATACCATCATGAGATACTCTCCAATGCTTTCCGGAAATACCCCACCTATGAAAAGGAAATGCATTCCATTGTATAAGCCTATCGTCAATGGAAACATTACATTCTGGGGAAAGATATGATCATACAAAATGATCACAAGCCTCTACAATTCATATGGACACAAGGGAAATCGCAGAACGACCACCATTATAAGTGGTCCACCTACCTGGAACAGTTCCATCTCAGCATCAAGTATAAGACAAGTATCTCCAATCATGTCGTTAACTGCCTCAGTCGGCCTCCTGTGGCTGCACTCACCACTGTGATCCATTCCCATGGACATGAAACATTAGAGTGGCCCCAACTTTACCAGCAAGATCTAGACTTTGCCACCACGTATCATCTCTTGGGTACATGCGCCACTGTCACTAATTTTCACATTCAGGATGAACTCTTATTCCACCTGGGCCATCTCTGTGTTCCTACAAGTGAGCGTGAAAAGTAGATTTGGGAAGCCCACTATAGTCGGGTGGTAGGAAATTTTGGTGTAGATAAAACTATGGTCGTTCTTCAGAAACATTTTTATTGGCCAAACTTCGATAGGACATCAACAAATATATCAAATTTTGCACTACCTATTCCATTCCCAAGCAAGCCATCAAGAAGCAAGGCTTATACACCCCTCTTCCTATTCCCGATAAACTATGGGAATCCATCTCCATGGATTACATGTCTGGTTTTTCGTCTACCAAGCACGAAAATGACTTTGTGTTTGTGTTCGTTGATCGGTTTTCAAAGATGTCCATCCTCACAGCCTATAAGAAGAATGTCACAATGACAGATACTGCCAAGCTCTTCTTCAAACATGTTTGGGTCCACTTTGGTATCCCACAGACCATCATCTTTGACCGAGACAACAGGTTCCTCAACACCTTTTGGTCGAGTCTTTGGTCTTTGTTGGAAACCAAGCTCACAAAATCCACTGCTTTCCACCCCCAAACCGATGGCCAAACTGAGGTCTTCAATCAGATGATTGTGCACATCCTGCGCATGTACAATTATGAGCATCCCCGAACATGGGACGAGATTCTCCCATATGTTCAACATAGTTACAACATGTCTCTCCATAGTTCCACTAGCCATAGCCCATTTCAGGTGGGTCTGGGATTCCAACCCTTGGGACCCATTGATGTTGCACTTCCTCTTGCCACTGCATAGACAGACCCTTTTCTTGATCAGTCTGCGATCGATAAAGCCACTGGATTCATTGAGCAGATTCATCACATCCGCCAATAGGTCAAGGAGATTTTTCAGAAATCCAATGCTAAGTACAAGCAACGCCATGATAAACATAGGGTACCACACTATTTTCAGGTTGGCGACAAAGTCTAGTTACATTTGCAGAAGGAGCATCTTACCAAGCCCCACCGGAAGCTTCTCCCACTTTGGAATGGGCCTTACACTATCACCAAGGCTATGGGTAGCAATGCTTTTGAGATCAACTCCACCCTTCCTTGGTATGAATCCAATATTCAATGTGGATCTCCTTCAATCATATTTTCCAACATTATTGGACACCTCTAAGATCGCTGAACAAATGACACTAACAGAGATTAACCCTGATTTCATGGAACAAGCATATACCGATCATATAGTGGACACACAGGTCAAGGGAACTCGCCAGCAGTGGATCCAACTTTATCGAGTTGTCAAGGCAGGGAAATGCCTACACCAAGGAAAGTGGCTCACCCAAGGCCAAATCTAGCAGAAGCTTCCTTACCTGATGGGGGAACTCAACGCAACGGAGACCATTGCTTCCTAAGGGGGGAGGATTGATCCAGGTGGATATTGGTGGCCACACACCTATTCCAACTGGATCCTCATGTCTGTTTTTGATTCACCACGTCTTTCTATAATGCTTTATAATTGTGAGTTCTACACTTATGGGGCTGTCTGAAGCCTCACACATTCTCCAAGTGGATACAGGTGGCCTCTCTCCTAACCCAGCTGGATTATTTTGTATGTTTTCATGTCATCACACCTTGTTGTACTTTCAGGGTTGTTTTAGGGCCCTAAAGGTTGTTTTTTTGACTCGCCACAATCATACTGTAGATGGAGTCAGAGTCTAATGGCGGAATATGTGTATCTCTGAAATACCTTTCCAACGAGCTATCACACGCCTAAAATGAAGGTCATATCCAAAAGTTACGACCCTTGGAAGTTGAGGTACCAAATTACACCAACTTACCCATAGGGCCCACATGACTTTTGGAATTTCACCTTCTAGGGTTAGGTTTTTGGATGTCTAGGGTTTTGGAATTCATGAGTAATATGAAAAGGGCCTATGGAGCCTCATTTTATTCCATTCTTATCAGTGGATTCACGTAGGGGCCACATCTCTTCTCAGAGATAGCTACCACCATTCAAGAAAGTTTTACTTATGCAGTTTTACAGTTTCATCCTATTTCATTATTTAATAGAAGATATTGTTCATTAGATATTTGTGTTATTCTTCCTATCTCTATTTTTATGATATTCAGTCTATTAATCAGTTTGTTCCACTCCTAAATCCATATTAGGACTTCTCCATGAAGCTGAGATCTCTCTTGAATCTCTTACTTCTCTTCTTCTACAACTTGCAAAAGTCTCCTCAACTCTACGTTTTCAACCTAAAAGTTGTGATTTATCTCTTCCAACTCTTGAATTTTTTCTGCTTTCTTTGCTCCTTTGTCCATCCTGCAAAGCAGTTAGCGTAGCTCTGATACCACATGATCTGATAACAAGTGAGTTCTTTAGTCTACACAAGTTTTCAATCAAGAACTATTTTTTGACGAATTAATTGCATAAGGATTAAAAGACATATGATTCCATGATTAACCATGCTTTTAAAAAATAATACATAACATACATGAACTCAAATGGAATAAATCACATGAAAAGACAAGAGAGAGACAACCAGTGGTGGTAACGAAGTTCACCCCTCCTGGGCAACATCTTCAGACTTGCTTCAATTGGAATATGGATTGCTTTCATTCCTTCTCCAAAATATGTTGGGACCTTCTCACAAGTGATTACATAAGGGATTCCTTCTCCTTTAATGAGGATTCAAGAAGACTCTCACACTCACATCTCTCCATATATCAAGAAGGATAATACCTTACATGAATAAGTCTCTCAATGCTTAGGAGTAGTAGCACTATGGCTCTCTAACTTCACTCATTAATTCCTCATTACTCTCTCCCTTACATAGGGCTCACATAAGTTCTTATATAGTTTTCCTCACTCACTCCTAGATCCACAATAATAGGATCTAATTACAAAAGAGGAAAGACAAGATCCATGAATGTAGGATCTCAAACTATCTTCAAGCACATAATGGGAAAAGTCTCAAAACCACCCAAAGAATATCCATCCATGTCCTTGATTCTCTCAACCTATAATTGAGAATAATGGAAAATTGGTGTGAGGTGGTTTCTCATATAAAAACCAATTTCCAAAATTATAATTTAATGATAAATATGTGAGTGTAATTTCCCTCACAAGTATTAATCATTTTACATCAATAATGTATGAGTTTTTCCAAAAGCTCATAAAGCATAATTAAATGCATGAGCATCTTATAAAAGCATAAAAGAATGCATGAGACCCCTTTCTCACAAAGCATTAATAAAATGCATGAGAAAATAAAACTCAAAACATATAATTTTACCATCATCACCACTCTACAAATCAACTTGGTGAACAAAGTAAAGTCCCTTCCATGTGTGGAGATCCGCCCGGATCACAATTTCATAATGCTTTTTATAATTATTTTTGTGATGAGTTATGTAGTGAATTACAGGATCTATGAAAAGGGAAGATGAATTAAATGAATATTTCCTATCAAGATTCATGTGTATTTAACATATATTTCCTCTAGTTGATAAGCCTTCTCAGATTGAACTATTTGAACATTTCCTATATCTTAATTCTCTTTTTATTAAGAAGGATCAATTAGATAGTGTTAGTGTGATATCATATTCCAATGATTATGAAGTTGGATGTGTTTCATAGGGGATTTCTAGTCTTATACAAGATTTTGATATTTTAACATGTAATTTCATACTAATAAACATGTAATTTATTGCATAGAAATTTTAAGTTCCTATATTTTAGAGACCCATGTGGAAGGAAAAAACATGGAATTACCTCCTTTTTATGACAAGATAATACAAGTTCAAGCATTGGTCATGACAAAATCTTGTCATTCTTCTTTATCCATATGATTAGAGGAAAAACAGAAGGAACCTCCACATAAGAACGAAAAAGGATGTCACCTCCTTGAAAATTTAATTGTGACTTCATAAATGTTTGAGGAAGCATCTATCTCTTATAATAAAAATCGTATTTTTGAGCAAACTTGTTTTGGTTTAACTATAGAGAGTGAAAAAGAATCTCTTGAAATTACACTCATGGACCAGTCCAATGATTGTCTTTTCGAAGATGATTCTCTAGCCTCCTTACTCTAGAAATATTTATGATATTCTTCCATTGAATGTTTGTGAACATGAACTTCATGTAGATAATTCTATGATTTCCAACATGTTAGGGAAGAAAGAGGTAAAAAATATTTAGTTAACTGAAAGAGTAGACACATAATGTACTAAATGTTTTACATCTTGCTTAAAAGAATTTAAAGATGATTTTAAAAAAATTGATAATGTGTTAAGTGAATGATAACATTTTTACTGGTCCAAATCCTTCAAATGATTCGTCTATCACAAATGAGGATTTGGGAAAAAACATCCATTTTAACGATACTCCTCATAGAGAAGCTTTTCATTTTTTTTCATTTCCGATAGCTATTATTTTTTATACCTTGACATGTTTAATACTTCTCATATGTAGATGTTTATTCTTGATCATTCCAAAGTGCTTTTGTTGGGATCAAATTTTAATGAGGAGCTTATTGTCAGTGATCTAAAATTCGGGAATGAGAAGTATGTCAAGATGGACTTTGAGTCTTTTCAATATCTCCCATGTCAACCTTTTAGAAGGGAAAAGTTATCTCTATTGATACTTGTCAAAGTGTACCTTTTATAGATTATTGCATTGCCCTGAATACGAAAGATTAAAATCCTTATTATTTTCATAATCAGTTGAATGATACCATTAGAGTTAATGATATGTTTCTATACAGATGGATTTTTTCAATGACCTATCATTCAAATACCATGATCCTTCTTAGACTCCCGATCCATTAAAACATCAATTGCAAGATAATGAGGTACTTTGGTCTTTACCAATGATTGTGTTAAACCCTAATTATATTATTTATTCTTTTGAAAAAAATGACATCTACAATGACAAGGCTCAAATTCAAGGTAAAATTCTAAAAACTTTCACTTATAACTCATATCAGATATGTTCTCCTCCCATAGATTCATATAAGCAATTCCATATTGTTAAATTTGAATATTATGATAGGATCGGAACTTGGATGGACAATTCTTATGATAAAAGGTTTCTGGACAAATTTATGGGAATCATACTACACATGTTGAATATATGAGTTTATGGTTTAATTATTTCTACCATTCAAATACTCTGCTACATGTTTCTGATCTTTGATGAACATGTGGTTACTAAATCAAAATTACTTGAATGGTTTCATTGTTTATATTATTTCACTTAATTCATGTTTTTTTGTTTTTTAGTGTAGAAGTAGATGAAATAAATCCATTTTCATTAAAACTCAATTGTGATATAAAATTAAAGTTTTAATTATGAAG
>SNQJ01S0033626.1:10425-25129 GCA_010110895.2 Picea sitchensis | reverse complement strand
ATGATTCAAAATGAAAATGTCTCCTTGGTATATATAGGAGACTAGGAGGTATAATTACAACTAATGGCCTAAAGCCGACATAAATAAAATAACATTACTAATCTAAATTACAATTAATGGCCTAAAGCCGACATAAATAAAATGAAATTACTAATCTAATATGCCCCAATTAAGGAGTAATGAGCCAATATTAGGGCTTAACATAAGAGGAGAGACCAAATTTTAAATTTGCAGAGAATCTATGTTGGTGAAGAAAGTGGACTATAATCCCCACAATTACAAATCATATGGTATCATAAAAGTTGAATTCTTGATCATGAAGCAACTACTAGAACCCTTTAGACCTAACATGAGTAATGAAGAAAAATAAAGGTTGGAAGACATACACACCATCAATTCTCAACTTCAACAAGGGAACAATTACTTGAAGGAATAGTTATGGATGTTTAACTGAAGGATGGTGGAGATGAAAAGGAACCTTGAAAACTTGATAAGACTACTGTTATTGATAAAGAATCAATTTTTTGAATGACAAGACTCCATCACTGTGGTTATGGTAGATTGGGAAAAGAGAAGATTTCATCTTGTACACTTGGGAGAGAAGGCCATCCAGTTGGATAATTGGTAGGAGGATAGGTTCACTTAGATGATGACTTATCTAAAACAAGAGTTGGCAGAGAAGGAGGAGGCATTGGAAAAGATCCAAGAAGTTGTCCAAGAGAAGATATAAGAAAATACACCTTCCATTTACATTTTGAAGATAGAACCATGAAAAACACTACTATTGTAAGCTCACCTTCGATATACATGTTTGAAGAGAATGTTGGTGAATTTGAAAATAATACTAGAGGCATTAAATCAAAATTGTTAAAGACGATGGGTTATAGTGGACAAGGACTAATAAAGAGAATGTAGTCATTCTAAGCTTCATTGTAGTTTAACAAAGAGTCAAGCATGAAGATTTGGGTTTCCATGGAAAAGAGGAAAAGGTCAAGAAATCCAATATCATGCTTGTGAAGGAAAAGGAAATGGTGCAATTGGCATGCTCATTAGAAGAAAGAGAATCAATACATTAAGGTGAAAAAACACTACCATGTCAGCCTTATTGTGGTGGATTGTATAAGGGAAGTGATGAGAAGACTTCAAATACTCACTGTACACCTACAGTTAGAGGAAGAAACAAGAAGATCAAGTGGAAGAAGAAGAAGAAGAATATGAATCATGGGTATGCATTAAGTAAGGAATCCCTTGTTTTTCATTGTTGTAGGAAGAAAGGCCATAACACTTCCAAATATTGGTACTCAAAGGCATGCTCATTCTATGGGAAGAAAGGCCATAATGTGGCATCTTTCTAGGAGAAGCAAGCCATGTGCCACAATCTAGATTACTTGGCATACATATTATGGTTCCAAGGTGAATGTTATTTTTAAAATAGAAGTGAACTCTAATTTAGTTGCTTAAAAAAGATCAACCTACGAGAAATATAAATAAGAACTATGTTATGATAATGCCCTTTGGTTTTTTATTTTCACACACATCTCCAATTGCAAACCTATCCCTCCACAGATATTTGGTCACCTATCCTTAGGTAGTTCTGCTATGTAGGATTGGATGCAATTGCTAACTCAAATCAATGACCTTTTGGTTGCAATTACCATACGTATGTACTCAAAGTTCAACTTATTTTTTTAATATAGACAAACAATGCTCATGTATGTTAGCAACAACAATATTTGTTATCTTGCTACAAAAATCAAGGAAAGGTGAGCACAATTCCAAGCAAGAGAGATGTTATAATAAAAAAAAATCCATTAATAATTCAAAGTCCCAATGAAAGAACATATGGGGAAATTCATGTATTGAAAAGACTTGGAAACCAAAGCATGCATTCAATTATTTATTCATACATTCAATGACCATTTTCTATGTTTATTTTTGTAGCACAGACAGGTACTTCCAAACATTTCTAAGTGTATTGATGTGTGGAATTCATCTTGTTGACATGGGAAAAATTCCCTTTGTCAACAATATGGGTTACCCCCGATGAGAAGTCCCAATTATACCTCTCTCCATTTGGAATAGGGAACCCATCTAGATTCTGGCCCTACAACCATTTCTGGTTTTGGGTTTACTGGTTGCGTCCCGATCCATTGATGAAGGTTTCTAATCTAAAGAATGAAATGCAACTAATCTAAGATGCATCTGTCTAGACAAAACTAAGGTAACCATAAATAAAACATATAACCATCCATGCTCTTGTCAATGGCGTAGGATATAGTTCACACATAAAATAAATAATAACATGATTAACAACTGCAAACAAATAATAGTCTAGTATTTAAACAATTATTTACAGTCTTATGCCCACGAATTCACAGAAATATCCCTTGAAGAATCAAAATAAGATTGCAAAAAGCATATATGATAATAGTATACAATATGAAGTACATAACTACACAACCTGAGTGTTCAGTAAAACAAAAGGTAATAGTCCACAAAACGTCCAACATGAGAATAAGAGTTGTTCATAAAATAGCTTGGCCAAACAAGATTCTCCTTAAGAAAAGAGAAGCAAGAGATAAAGAATGGGAGAATTGTCACTAACCAAATGAATGAATGATAATTTACATATGATATACTCTTAAAAATCATCTAATGCACACTAGAGGAGAAGTCAATGCACCATAGTGGTGGTCTAGAGTGATCGGGACACATACCAATAGTTACATGAGTAAATTGCCACCTAGTCTAGTCTCTTGGGTAGTTACGGGAGTGAACTTCCACCTAGCTAAGTTATCTAGTCTATCAGGCTTCGGTTAACTGACTGAAATAGAGTGAAGTGAGGAGGAGAACATGGAATCATGGGTAATGCACTAGTCTGGTGATGATCCCAAGGACAATTCCCATTAGATGGTGATGATCTCAATGTTGCATGGTGATATTCCCAATGTAGCATCTAGACTCCACTCAACTGATCAAACTGAAGAGAATATTCTCCCTAGAGGAATATTCTTCCTAAAATATAGGAGACTGAATAATGAAAAATAAAAATAGGAAAAACCTTAGGAGAAAGAAATCCTAGGTTTGTGTGAAGTAACTCCAACACCCCCCCTTAACATCACTATGGTGAAAATAAAGAATGGGTCCTAGAAACGAGGCCATGTTAGGTACCCAAATACAAAAGATACACTAAAATCAAACGAGGAAAGAAGGAAAGCCTCATGGGAAATTCCCCCCCAATTTACAATGTATGTAAAAAAAAGAACTAACAGTTGCTAGGCAACTTTGTCCTTCACTCCAAGATGACTGCGTAGAGATTGGAACTTATGCTCAGTGAAGGTCTTGGTGAAGATGTCTACAGTATTTTCTACTGAAGGACAAAATTGTAGGTCGATGATCCCCTCATGTACTAAGTTCCGGAGGTAGTGCATGTGGATCTCGATGTGCTTCATCCATTTCCTCGAAACTGGATCTCTACAAAACTTTAGAGTGCTCTGGTTGTCACACCAGATGACGATCAGCCAATGAAACTGAATGCCCAACTCAGTGAGAAAATGTTGTAGCCACATAGCCTGAATGGTTATTTTAACTACCCCTCTGTACTCTGCCTTGATTGAAGATAGAGAAATAACAACATGCTTCTTGCTCGACCAACAAATAAGCTCGGAACCAATACCGAGTGAGTAACCATACGTGGACTTGTGATCAATTCTATCGCCATCCCAGTCAGAATTAGTGAACCCAATGAGATCCAATGTAGATTCCGCTGCATAATGAATCACAAAGGTGATGGTTCCCTGTATGTATCGAAGGATAGACTTTGCATCCTTCCAATGTAGCTCATGCAGCGCCGGCATGAACCTTGAGACTGGTCCAACTCCATAGGAGAGGTATGGTCTGGAGTGTGTGAGATACAACAAGCTCCCCACTAGTTGTTTGTATAGTGTACTTTCAACTAATGGAGTGTCCCCTCCATCCTCAAGTTTGAATTATGATAGGAAAGGAGTCGGGGCAGACTTGCAGTCTGTCATGTGAAATAAATCAAGGAGATCCCTTGCATACTTGGCCTGAGACATTTTGATGCCTGAGGAATCTTGACTGATCTCGATTCCAAGGAAGAAGTGTAGTGGACCCATGTCTGTCATCAATAACCTGTCATGCAAAATCCTCTTGACTGCAGCAATCATTGAAGTCGAGCAACCGATGATCAATAAATCATCAACATACATAACTAAGAGTATAAGTGAATCATCTGTCCTTAGCATGTAAACATTCGGGTCTGATTTACAATGTAAATTTTTTTGTGACAACAGGTAGGCATTCATCTTGGCATAGCATTCCCTCAGAGCCTACTTGAGGCCATAAAGAGACTTCTTTAGTCGACAAACCAAATATGAATCTTGCTTAAATCCCTAGGGTTTCTCCCTTTATATTTCCTAAGAGAGATCGTTGTGAAGAAATGTTTTCTTCATGTCCATGTGATGGACTTCATATCCCTTGGCTGTCACAATGGAAAGTGCCAAACGTATGGAATCCATATTTGCTACTAGAGAGAAGGTATCATCATAATCAATGCCATGCACATGTTGAAAGACTTTGGAAACTAGCTTGGCTTTGTATTTGCTAATCTGTCCATCCACTATGCTCTGGTCTTGTAGACCCATCTGCACCTGACAAGTTTCCTTCCAGAAGGAAGGGGAACTAGATCCCAAGTCTAGTTCTCAAGGAGGGAGTTGTACTCCTCCTGCATCGTGGATTCCCAAAAGGGATTTCCAGTAGGCTCTCCATAAGATTGTGGATATGAATACTGAACTAAGAAAATATGCCTGGGTGGTTTAGTGGAAGTGAGTGCAAGAGGCTCCTAGATGTCAGATCGATTCCTCCTAGTATTAGTTGTATCCCCAACAAGATCCTCTACATCCTGAAGAGTAGTCTGAGCCAACTTGGGCCTCGACTCTGGCTCTACATATGCATCTACATACACTGACTCTGGGTCTAACTGTACTGACTATGTATCTAGATCATCTGAATCCTATGAATCAAATTTCTCATCTGAAGAAGAGTTGCATGTGCATGTCATCATCTCTGACAGGTGGAAGAACAAAGGTGTCTACATGTGGCTATTGAGCAGGGGTGATTTTAAGGATGGAAACTTATTTTAAAATGTAGAAACCTTGGCGAATCTTACTAATCCTTCATATGCCAGCTATAAATGTTTGGTGATATTTTTGTAAAAATATTCAAATTTCTAAGGATTTTATATAGTTTTTATAAAATTTTGGCGATTTTGAAGGTAAAATAATTTTATCCTATAGAATTTGGGCAAATCATTTTTAAAATAGCGAATCTCATTTTTTGAAAAACCATGGAAAATTAGCCCATGAGCGAAATTTAGCCCCTAAAATCATCCATGCTATTGAGGTACATGCAATACACTTTGGTTGAATTTGACACTTCTCTCAATGATGATCCGGTCTGAGGAAATATCAATAAGTCTATATCCCTTCACACCATTGGGGTATCCAACAAATATACACTATGTTCTTTGTGGATCAAGTGCCTTCCTCTTTTCAGAGGAAATTCAGGCCCATGCACATGAAACAAAAAATGAAAGTGGGTCACTTCCAGTTTGAGGTTTCTCCAAGCCTCATACAGGGTCTTATCCTTGACAGATATATGGGAAGATTTGTTTTGGATGTAGGTTGCACAATTAAGTGCTTTGTCCCATAATCTCTATGGAAGCGACTTTGCATGTAGCATGCAAGATTCCATCCCTTTTAGAGATCTATTTTTCCACTCACCAAATCTGTTTTGTTGCGGAGTATAGGGAACCATGCGTTGCAACTGAATCCCTCCCTCATGAAAAATATTCTAGATCTCATGGTTGACATACTCTCCCCCATTATTAGTTCAGAGGATTTTGATTTTATTTCATGATTGTGTCTCAACAAGGGCTTTGAAATCTTTGAGGTGTTGAAAGACCTCTGATTTTTTCCTGAGAAAGAAAATCCATGTGAAGAGTGAGAAATCATCAACAAAGCTGAGAACATACCTTGATTTTCTGATTGATGGATGTGAAAAAGGGCCCTTGAGGTCACTATGGATCATATCTAAAGGAGAGAAATCCCTCTATGTATTTCCTTTGTTGAATTTCTCTTGAGGGTGTTTTCCAAGAACTCATCCATCACAAATTCCTTTGGAGAAATGGATGTCTGGTATACCATCAACCAATCCCTAGTTTCTAAGTTGTTGCATATATCTGAAATTTAAATTCTCGAACCTCATTCCAAATCCTACTGCTTTAATCAACATGGGTAAGTAGTAAATAAGAATCTGGTTCAATAAATTCAGAAAATGTGTAAATCCAAGATTGATGATTTACCTCATTAGTAGAAACCTTGGAATTTGTTTGCATGTCATAGATATCCATTGCATTAGGTGTGAATATAAATTTCTTTCTGGTGCCAGAATTTTTCATCTAATACATGGAGATAATATTGAAGGAAAGTTTGGGAATATGCAACACATTCTCGAAGCTTCCATTGCTGAGTTCATTCCTTCCTTTGTTGGTGACCTCGACTGGAGAGTTGTCCCCCATCATAATGGGAGGACCTTTTCATTCATCCAATGAATAATACACTTCTTTTGTGGCATCCATGTGGTGTGATGCTCCTGAATCTACGATCGAAGCATCGAGAGAGGAGTTGATGATAATGAAAGCATGGCTAAAATTTCCTTTCTTGGTATTTTGATCTTCTGGCTTCTTCTTCTCAACAACATCGGGGATGCGATCTCCAAGGTTGTTTTGCTGAAGTGTTTGGGTCATTATATCTATTTGTTTTTTCATACATGCGGATTATGGATGGAATCCTTTATGGAAGTATGTGCATTTCTCTCCTTTTCTTCCCTTTCCACCTTTGGATCCGAAGGCATCGTTGAAGGGTTTTGAGTACCCTTCCTTCTTCATCTTTGCATGAGATTTAATTTTGTCTTTATATTTAGATTTATGATATTGATGACCGATGCCATATTGCACAGTAAGTGCATGCGCCTTTGGTTCTTTGATTTTTCCCATGTTGATGAGCTTGGTCTTCTCTTGTGTCATAGATTCGATAAATTCCTCAAGAGAAGGCATCTTCTAGGTGGATCTAGAGGATAATTTGACTGAATGGAATGTGGGTAAAAAAACTAAGAATCCAGGACCAATTTTGGAGAGAATGGTCAGAACCATTTGTTTTTCCTCAGATTTATCAACCACGCAAGCCTTGAGTTGCGACAGTAAATCCTTGTATTTGGTAAAGAAATCTTGGAGATTGTCAAAGATTTTTGGATCCAATGTGAGCAATTACACCTCGATCATGTGACCCCTCATCTCATCATGTTTTCCAAAAATACCTTCCATAATGGTCCAGGCTTCATTGAGTGTTTTATAGGAAGATATGTGAAAGAGGAGATCAGGAGAAATGAGACTATAAATTGTTCTAAATGCTTCATCCATTCGATTTAGATACTTGTATTTTTCTATGGATGATGTTGGTTCTGTCTCTGTGTTCATGGTTAACCTATACAATCCTCTACTTCGAATATGCATGATCATCTTATCCTTCCATGCAAATAAGTTGTAAGGTGTAAGAATGAATTCTTTTGGGAATTCCATTTTTCTGATGTCTTCAATCTTCAGTACCTGCAAAAAATAATTTGGTGTGGATTTTCCCTAGCAGTCTGTCGGATCTGATACCATGTAAATGTGTTGAAATTGCATATAATATATCTTACTGGGAATTTACATACATATTTTCATAGAAAATAGAAGAAAAGAGAAGCAAGAGAAAAAAATGGAAGAATTCTCATTAACCAAATGAATGAATGATAATTTACACATGATATAATCTGTATAACTCAACATATGCACACTGGAGGATAATCCAATGCACCATAATGGTTGTCTAGAGTGATCTAGACACACACTAGCAGTTATGGGACTAAACTTCTACCTAGTCTAGTCTCTCGGGAAGTTACGGAAGTCAATTGCCGCCTAGTTGAGTTAACTAGTCTATCAGTATTCAGTTAACTGAATCAAACAGAGTAAAGTGAGGAGGACATTATGCAATCATGGGTAATGCGCTATTCTGGTGATGATCCCAAGGACAATGCACATTATCTGGTGATGATTCCATTGTTGCATGGTGATAATCCCAATGTAGCATCTAGACTCCACTCAACTGATCAAACTGAAGTGAAAACTGAAGAGAATATTCTCCCTAGAGGAATATTTTTCCTAAAATATAGGAGACTGAATAATGACTAATAAACATAGGAAAAACCTTAGGAAAAATAAATCCTAGGTGTCTGTGAAGTAACTCCAACACCCTTCTATTGTAACAATTGTTTTTGTTATTGTTTCTCTATCATTTTTAGAGATAGATCATATTTGCATGGGTATTTTTGCATACCAGTAGGTTTCCTTGATGTGTAGTAATTATCCCTTCATGGTTTGATTCCTTTATGCGTTGTCTATCTGGATTATTGAGTGTGACATTCCTTTAGCATTGGCACCTGACACCATTCAACATGCAATAGATGAGTGACCATAGAATGATATCAAAATAATGTATCAAAACCACACATTTGAACATATAGAACTGAACAAATAATTAAATGAGAGTTCATATATGCTTCTCTAAGTTCAATTTCCGGTTCCTCTACTCTTTATTGAATTACTGTGTTGTCCATGGTTTTCACTGATGTTCCAGATATTGATCCTAAAAATGTGATACATTTGTGACAATTCTCTAAAATCATATAAATTTGAAGTTGTATATCTTAGAAATACCTTTCCAACGGTATAAGGAATGCATGAAATGGGTATCCGAGTCAAAAGTTACGACCAAAATATGAAAGGAAGTTTTGCCAAGTCCTACTCCTATGTTGGAAAGTTAAGAATGAAATATCCTCTGTATCGGTAAGTTAATCATGAACTCTCCTCTATATTGGAACTTTAAGCACAAACTCTCCTATGTACTAGAAAGTTAAGCACAAACTCTCCTATGTACCAACAAGTTAATCACAAACTTTCCTCCATGTTGGCAAGTTAAGTACAAACTCTCCTCCATGTCAACAAGTTTAGCAGGAACTCTCCTCCATGTCAACAAGTTTAGCATGAACTCTCATCCATGTAGGAAGACAAATTGAAAAATTTATATTTGTTCTTTTTACCGATAAGAAACAACAAGATATTGAGTTAAAAAATCATAAATTTCTCATATGATGTTTGATTGAGGCATCATGTTTTGCAACATGGAGATCAAAAGGAGGGGATTTTAGTGAGAGACCTTACAAATTCATTCAATAATTTTAGGAGATTCATGTTTAATGAAGATCATGGTTAACGAGGATTGCTTGATGAGAAATCCTTAGTGATCATTTTGGTACTTTTGGAACTCAAATTGTTTTTACATTAGTGGCATTGGATTCATAATCTCATAAAATATACATCTGTTCTATTTCAGGAGTGAAAAATCCACCTTGACTAGTACCCAAAATTCCAAGCAAAGGCATTTTTTAATGAAATTTCAGACCCCATTCTCACTACTTCTTTTCTCGAATTTCAATATGTCAGTTCTTGTGTTATCTGTGTTGTATAGGTTCTTAATTCATCCATTGGAGATGAGTTCATATGTTAGTTTCTCATAGATATAATCCGATGAAAACAATCAACTGACATTTGGAGAACTTAACACTATTTAGGATCTCAAAGGACCGATTCTCCTTTGCTATGCAATTCAGAGCCAACATGATTCTTATATATGTTGCAATTAAACTACTTTATGGTAGAAAAAACTTTCATGATCATGGTTAGTCATAAAATCAAGAAGGCACAAAACAAGCATGTTGGTATGGTATGTGTAATGAAAATTGTTGGCGACACAAACAAACTTAATTACATGATGTACCCACTAGATACAAATCCCCAAAAATAGGTAGCCTTAAATCAGATGACTACTCTATGCCTCCTAAAGTTGAGACTTCAAATCCTCCAATATTCTATATATATGACACATACAAACATTTTACTACTTGAAGGATTATTATTGTCAGAATTTGCCTTCATAATTTATCACAAGTTAATTATATGCAGTTATACCAATCTTCTCTTCCTTTTGGCAGTTAATCCGACAACACCTGTAGGATTGGGGTTTCAAACTGTTCATTGATGACTCTTATTCACTCTTATACAGATCCAACGGTTCTACACCAAACCTTCCTCCTTTTACTTTGTCGGGTTTTGACCCCTCCCAATCGACAACTTGTATCAACTTAAAACTAGATCTGAAGACACTTGTAGGTTTATTTTCTGCATTCACTGTTTGGAAAAACTTCCACAATTTTTCATTTAGATGTCAATGGTTCTCTTTATGGATAAACCATGCGATCAACCTCCCTTATGATCATTTGTAAACTTAATATATATATGCATATGTTATCAATCTCTTTAAAACCTAGTCTTGCAATACTCAATTCCTCATTAACAATTCAACCAAGTATAGATTTCTCTACCACCAGGTTATACACATTCAAATATAGACTTATAAATTCAAACTATATTCATCAAAGGTTTATCATTCACAAAGATGCATAAATCCATACACAAAAATGTAAAATCTGCTTTTCATTAATAAAATGAACTATACATGCATAAACAAAACCTGATCGATTTTGCCTGAGATCTTAACTTAGACACCTATGACCTGATCTTCTCTTTTTGGCCATCTCTCCTCTACCTATGACTAATTTGACCAAATTGGCCTGTCTCCCTCTACCGATCCCCATTTTTACAAATTCCCATAGGCTTATATACATAACAATAATTGATGAGACTGAAGTTGTTTCAGATCTTAAACTGATGCCTAATCAAAATCCTAGATCCTAAAATAACTCAGTCAATTCTTATTTCAAATTCTTCCTTGATATGGAGATTTGATTTCATCAATGATTAATCTAACAAGTATCTTTGACTAACACCTCACAAATTAGAACCTTCTATACTAACTTTGCAACTTCTAAATAATGAAAACCTTGAAACCTCTAGGAAAGATATCAAACCCTAAGGTCTAGATCAATAAATTGAGTTTGAGAGATTATGCTCCTGCATCAGACTCCCAAAGTAGAAAATATTCATAGACTTTGTCTCTGATGTTTGTCAATTTTATATAACAGTGTGACAATCACAAGTCTTGATGACTTGAGCCCTCCAAGATCCCAAATCTTGTGTTGCAACCTTCCATTTGTCTTTCCTTCAAAATCTTTCACAAACAAAGAACTCAAGTACTTGACTGCCTTCTTCTCCTTGTAGTACATTCTCTTGGAATGTTTCCTCGTGAGTTTCCATAACTCATCTATTTCACTGTCCAAATCATCTTTCAGTTGACAATTACTATCTCTCTGTGACTGGATTGTTTTTTGTATGAGAGCATCATAACGTTTTCTCCAATGTTCTTTCAAATACACCTTCCAACAAATATGTATGGCATGTGAATGTCTTCTCCACTGGTACCCTGCAGAAATTCTAATTTCATTCCTCATCTCAACAATATGATGTTGCTTGAGATTTCTTGTCTTCTTTTCTTCATATGCCATTTCATTATTTACATCTTCATTCTCTTTATTGTATTTTAAGACAATCAGCTGCTCAACATCCTACTGCTGCAAATATAATGCAAGTGCATTTTCATGAGATATATGTACCTCATTATGTCTTCCTTAAGATTCTACTTTTCTTGCAAATTTACAGTTAGTTTGCAAGAAAAAAATTTCTCATGTATGATGAGATACTTGAAGCATCGCTACTCTCAATAACTTCTCTCAATAACTTGATTTGTTCATCCTATGTGGTTGTGAAGATATATCCTTCTTCTGTATTACTTTGTTGTTCTTGAAATTCATCACCATCTTTGAGAAAAGAATTATACTCTTCTTCCTTAACTGAAATGTCTTGTCCACATGTTCCTTTCTCTGTATCAGTAAAGACATCATTAGTATAAAAATTATACCATGCCTCTGTCTCTATCAAAGTTTGAGACACTTCCTTCCTCTCTAGTACTTCTGAACATTCAATTTTACATTCAGTTTTCTCAAATAAACATTTCAGCAATACTGTCTCCTCTTGACATCCATCAAGAATTTCATCAAAATGTTGAGTACCATCTTCTCCATTCCTTCATCCTTCCATACCAACCTTTAGTAGTTGTTCTTCTTCATATTTTATGTCATTAGAGACATTACTCTTTTATGAATTTCCACTCTCACTCCATCTTTCATCAACAACCTCGTACTTATGTTCCATAAAAGTCTATATCTCACTATTTTCTTTTGAGACAACCTTCATTCCTTACATCTGCACATGATTGGTTATAAAAAATATTCAAGTTACCAACCATAAAACTCTTACCTTGTTCACCATGTATTTCAACATCCTTTTCATGATTGCCAATCATGACAACTTCTTGATCTTTTGTCAGTTCCATCTTTTCATCCTGAATATGCTTTTTTTGATGACTCAACCTCATTTTCAGAACCATCATCTCCTTGCATAAGCTATCCAATTCACTTGGAATTGTTTCTAGAAACTCCACACAGTCCCCACTATTTTCTTCCTCTAACAACCAATCCTTT
Source organism: Picea sitchensis (assembly GCA_010110895.2). Taxonomy (NCBI): domain Eukaryota; kingdom Viridiplantae; phylum Streptophyta; class Pinopsida; order Pinales; family Pinaceae; genus Picea; species Picea sitchensis. Next base: position 12,457 of record SNQJ01S0033626.1, on the reverse strand, counting down.
AAAGATTGGACATCTTCTGGTTGAAGTTCCTCATCGACAACTTCTGTCAGACCTCTTTCATCCTCTACAAAAACTTTCAACAATTGTTCTTCACACTGACTATCCTTAGTGTCAACAGATTCTAGTGACTGTCCATTTCCTGTAGAATTTTCTTCTTCAACAATGTTCAGTAATTGCTCCATTATTACCAAATTATTTGAATGTTTCTCTTCAATCCTTTGAAGAGACAAAACTTCTATTTTCTTCTTTTCTATGACAACCATGAATTGTTGTCCCTCTTCATTGCAACCTGCATTCACATATAAAAAGTTAGTGTTAAAACCAAAAGATTCTAAAGTCTTGTTTGATGATTTCATCACCAAAACTTATTGTTGACTTCCAGTGTTCAGATACTTTATGAGATTCTCAATTAACCTCTGCTTAAGCTCAGCTTTCTTGAGCTCTATACTTTTCCACCAAGTCCTCTTTTGTCTTTGCTTCTACTGCAAAGTATACCATTTCAATTTCTTCTTTTTCAGTTTCCATCCATAACATTGATCATCATTGCTTTCTTGCATTAGTCTTTATACCTTACTGATTTCTTCTAGAACTTCATCAATTACTCTGTCCAGTTCCTCTTGCCCTATTCTCTTGATGACATCTTATCTCATTTCACCTTGACTTTATCTTGGACATCCTACATGACTATAAGTAGTCATCTTCTTCTATGTTTGTGTGATAGTTTTAAATGTCTGTCTGTCATCTTCCATGTTTGAAAAACCTGTAAACACACGCCAATCATTAGTTTTAAAATTATAAGGCCTTGCATCCTATTTTTATGTTTCAGACATCAAGTCTCTCAGTCAATATTCACCCTTCAAATGATTCATACAATCATTAGTTATCATCATATCTTCATCATCATCACTATCCTCTCCTAGGATAGATCCCTGCTCAGTTTCACAAATGACTTCATCTTGAGAAATTATCCCTTGTTGCAACTCATCTTTTGTGAGTTCTTCTCTCCTCTTAATCCTCTGTCTCAATTTCTTTTGCAACACATTACACTTCACCTTTTTCTGTAGAGTCCATCCATACCTTTGGTCTTCTTCATTCCTCTGTAGTAGTTCTTCCAACACCTCTAGTTGTACTTCTATTTAAGCTAATCTTCTAGCAAATCTATCTTGACTTGATACTTCATGTCCTCTCTTTGAACCTGTACTATGATTCTCAATAATCATAGTATTCCTTATTCCATGAGCTTTTCCTAGCCCATTGTGAGATTAAAACAAGCCATATTCACAAGATGACTCTATCAACCTCTCTTTAAATACCACTCTAAGCTCTTCCATGCTTAGTATTCCACTGGTATTTCTGCTGACTCCCTCCACTGGAATATTCATTTGAGTATTCTCTGCTGCTCTGGCTTCTGCATTCAACTTACTCACCATATTCTCCTTGAGAACCTTGCTTGTCCTCATTATATTCTGACCTTTAGCTTGATAGGTTCACTACCACTGTTTAAGAGCTAACATTCTCTTCTCATTAAGAACACAACTGGTTCTCTATTACATCTCCTCTCAACTATATTTGCAGTTAACACCTTCTTGTCTGCATCTTGAAATATGAAAACACATCTTAAAAACTAGAGTTATCATAAAAATATCAACAATACCTCTTCCACATCAAATGTATTTGAATGGACCACCTGCTTGTAGTCATGCCTCTATCTATCATATTTTATAATTCTGATCCTTTCTCCTTTCTTTTGCAATATCTCTGTCAATTGCACACAAAGCATACAAATCTGTCATCTTTGTTTTGTCAATATTACTATCTTATCTCCTCTCTCAAAACTTGTCTCAAATTCAACAATCTGAATTCATCTGTGCAACCAAAACTGCACCTACAAACATAATTTCAAGAGCATATATGATCCGGATTATTTTCGGCACGAAATGAGAGCGGAGATATAATAAAGAAATGCACAGAGATATTGCAGATATTCAATAATATAACATAAATGTATCAGAGATGCAACCATAAACATAGA
>SNQJ01S0033626.1:0-10415 GCA_010110895.2 Picea sitchensis | reverse complement strand
TGGACCCTCAAAATGGCCCCAGAAGTTAAAACCTGCTAAAAATAGTAAATTGCCAAAATGGCCAGAAAACTGTTTTGAGCCATTTGGAAAAGGTGAGTGGCCACCGATATCCATATGGATCAATATATTTTATCTAATTTAGCTCCAAAAGAGATTTCACTTGCTCTGATACCACTTGATGTACCCACTAGATACAAATCCCCAAAAATAGGTAGCCTTAAATCAGATGACTACTCCATGCCTCCTAAAGTTGAGACTTCAAATCCTCCAATATTTTATATATCTCACACATACAAAAATTTTACTACTTGAAGGATTATTATTGTCATAATTTGCCTTCATAATTTATCACTAGTTAATTCTATGCAGTTATACCAATCTTCTCTTCCTTTTGGCAGTTAATATGACGACACCTGTAGGACTAGGATTTCAAACTGTTCATCGATGAATCTTATTAACTCTTAGCCAGATCCAACGGCTCTACGTCAAACCTTCCCCCTTTGACTTTGTCGTATTTTGACTCCTCCCAATCGACAACTTGTATCAACTTACAACTAGATCCGATGACACTTGTAGGTTTATTTTCTGCATTCATTGTTTGGAAAAACTTCTGTTGAAACAAGGTTTGAATATTTTATCTATAACCTAAAACTTCATATTTTTCTATTATGGAGCCGCCCTTAAAAGGGTTTTCTTTCATTTCGGGATTTGGGGTTTCATTCAGTTGCCAATTCCAAAGCCAACAACTCCAAAAGCCCGGTGCCAAAATCTCGAAAGAGGTTTCTTTGCAAAGAAATAATAAAAGAGAAAGTTGTTAAATCTTGATCACGGGAAATATGATCCCTATAAAATTGTGGGTAATCAACAAGTTAACTGCAATCTGAAAGGATACGAACATGAACAGTCCCCTTGTGATGACATGTTTAGAGGAGTTATAATTTATGATGAAGTGCTCGCCAGTATTCAAACTTTGTCACATGACTTGCAAATCGATTTCATGAACTTCCAGAAACATTGGAGAAGTGGTTTACCCAGGGTATTACTAGGAGAAGCATCAACTCAGCCTCCAGAGAAAGAAAATGTTCCCCCAGGCTTCTAAAAGGAAGCAGGGAAGAAGGGCAATCCCAAAAAAGTCCCATAGGATATGAAAAGGCCCCCACAAAAAAAAGAGGCCTCACAGACAAAAAAATCAGAGATAGAAGTAGAGAGGAGGTCTGGGATATATCCCAAGTCCAGTAATCTTACTCCCCCTTCATCACCTTTTGTTGATGTCAATACGCCTAAGGTGATAGGAGGGAAAGGATCTACAGAGCTAGGAAGTCCCATAGCTTCCTTAACCCCCTTACAGTCCGCTTTTGGATTCCCACAGATAAGATCCCTATTTGTTGATGACCTCACCTCTATCCCCGTAGATGAGATTCCTGCTTTTGATTATTTTTTCAGCAGAAAAAGGAAGGCCATCCTGAAACATGAGATGTATATGAAGGAGGGGAGTATGGTAAAAAAACATAAAGTCTTGATAGATGGATAGAAATTGGAAGAGGAGGATTTTTCTACAGAGATAGCGGGTTCCATGGGAGCCATGGAAACAACAATTTTTTTTACCTTGGGAAACATTAGAACAAGGATAAAGAAGAGTAATAACATGATATCTCAATTACAAGATCAGTTAAAGAATGCTTAGAAGAACATTAGAGAAGGGGTGAGTAAAATCTTGGAGCATACCAAGGCTGTCGAAAGGCTAGAAATTCAATTACTTAAATCAACCCTGGACAAAATGAACCAGAAGATACAAGCAAGTCAGCTGCAGGTTGCTCAACAAAAGGAGGATACAGAACAATTACAGGCTAGGTTAAATTTGATGGAAGGTCAGGTTATAGATTTAAAGGATTTCCAGACCCTCTCGCTCGAAATTCATACAAGGATAGAAGCCGAGCAACAGGGACTGATCTCCAAAATAGGGATCATCTAGAATTACCTTCAAGAGGTAAGAGAATCTCTTGATAATATTATTTTACTAGAAAAGGAAGCTAAAGAAGCAAGGAATACTTTCCAAAAGGTGGTTGCATGTTCAGGAAATAATGAAGAGAAAAAAAATATAAAGCTCTATGTCACAGAACAAATAAAAGGAGACATCATGCTCAAGGTATGGGAAACAAATATGTTTGAGAGAAAAAAGATAGTCAAAGAAATCAAAGATGATTGTGAACTAATCCTCGATTCTTTGGATAAGCAAGAATTAGGGATTTAAAAAGATGACTGCTTTGAGTCACTGGGGAAAATAAACATTGAAAAGCAACAATTGGACTGCAAAGAAGGTTTGAAGAAGATTCAGACTGAAATTTTACAATTGAAAGAAATCGGTGTCAACCTAATAAGCAGATGGTTGGTACAACCCATTTTAAAATTGCAAGCAATCAAGTTTTCCGATCAAGGTTTTGAAGATTGGTTCCCAAAAGTACAAAGAAAGTTCTATCTGTTTGAGACTAAAGATATCCAAACACCTCCTATAAACTTTGTCCATTTTCTAGAGAAATGTATTGAATGTGTAGCATCAAAGGAAGGAGAGTCTTCTACTAAGCAATGAAGATTGTTTGGAAACTGATACTGTTGAATGATAGATAAACAAAAGTTAATTGTGAAACGGTTAAAGTTGCAGTTTTGTAACTACTTCTCTCTTAGGAAGTAGGAGATTGTGAACCATCAGGTATGGATGAACTTGTATAAATACAGAAAACAAAGACTAAAATAGGACTTTTTGATCTCTCAAAAAATGGATTGTTGACGAAATAATTTTGAAGGAACTCTAAATTAATAGAAATCCAGATTGAAGATTCGAGATCTTGTCACCTCTGAGTTATGTGTTTCCATGTCATTTCATCTTTCTTACATATGTTTACTTGATGAATTCTTGACCACAGTTTAGTATAACCTATACTATGAAAATTATTATTTTCGTTGTTTCAAATCATTTACAGTTTTTCCTTTGTGTCCTTAGATGCTTAGATTTCAACATCATATGCTTCATTAATATTTTTATCATTTCCTATTCTCCTGTTACAATATGAGATTCATCTAAAATTGATGCCTCATTTTGCTAATAGCTTTATGTTTTTCCCCATATCATGCATACTTCTTTTCTTTAAAAGTTAACTTAGATACAACAAAAGTCCTACAATTTGATATGACTATTTATTTATGTTTTAACATCATTCTCGTTACTTTGTGTAGTAGAGATAATCAACCTAAAAAGAAAACACAGAATCTTATCCTTCTTTACTTCCATCTTCATGACTATTCCAGTTACCAGACAGCCTAATATAGAACCTAGTCTATCAGATCAGACAAGCATTGAGTCAAACCTATTCAATACCATCTTACAAACAATAAGTACATGAGTAGAACTTGAATGTTCATGGGTCGTGATTGAAAGGGATATTAGCATCCAAGAACAATGGGAAGCTAGACAAAGATAGTTAAGGAACCAAATTTGATCTCACTTTTCATTAAACTGATCTTTTCACCCTTTAACTATCTCTACCTTTTTTGGATGCCTTGACGGTATAATTTAGAACCTTAAAGTATAAACTCGGGAACAACATCTTTTTTGGCGCCATTGTCGGGGAGCAAAGACACGAAACTTTTCCCTGGAAAGAATGACATTGACATTTTCTTTCTTTGATAGTGAACAAAGAGCGAAAAACCTTCTAAGCCTACCTTATATTTCACTTTGCGAATCCACAATAAGTAAATCTATCTTTTAGCCGAAAGAATATCAGAAAGAACCCTGACAAAAAGTAGACTTCACCGGTCTCTGATCCAGATTTTTTTTTAAAATCAAGAAGATATCTTAAACGGGCTACTTCTTTGACAAATGAGATTTGTCAACCTGATTTTACACAATTGAACAATAAGGATCTACTTGAAATATCAAATACTCCACCTCCTAGAAAAGACCAATCTACCTGTAGAACTGCAACGCTAGAACTCGATCTGGTTCTACCTGATTATAAAACCAAGACTTTCTCACCTATTTCTCTCACTCACAGACAGACGAGATCTGTTTCACCTCCCTCTTTGATCGACACCTTTTCATTTCCTGAAAATTAGATCCCTACTCTTCCATACTCCGACGAATATCCAGTATATTCATCCTATGAGTCTAAAGAAGCAAGTCCACTTTTTCCTTGTCCCCCTTTTAAAATCCTAGTCCTAGTCTCCAAACCATCAATGGAAGCAGCCGAAGGAGGTGGTGCTAGAGGTAACGCCATAGGCAGTGCTGGAGGAGAAGGTGATCAAGTACCACTCCCCAGAATATTTTCTAAGGTGGCTGCTAGATATTCCCCTTTAGTCCTCCCGATTCCTCTCCATGATCTCCCTGAAAATTACATGAAAAATCTCCCAAAATTCATAGGGGAAGGTGATTTAACCGCACAAGAACACATCAATTTCTTTGACCAATTTGTTTACATCCTAGGACTTGAACACAAAGATGTATACTCTAGACTCTTAGTACAAACTTTTGAAGGGAAGGTCAAAACCTAGCTCCGAGGCTTACCAACAGGATCTTTAAGGTCATATGATGAGCTAGAAAGTGCTTTCATCAGACAATGGGGAGAAAGGAAAGATCACCTCTATTATCTGACTGAATTTAGGGCTCTTAGAAATAAAAATTCCAAATCAATTCTTGAGTTCACCCAAAGGTTTAATAAATTGTATAATAAAATTCCCATCGAGGTCAAACCTTCTCAGCCTGTAGCGAAAGTAACTTTCGTTGGAGCTTTCGACCCTGATTTCTCCCTACTATTAAGAGAGAGGAGATCAGTAAACCTCACCAAGATGCAAGACGATGCCTTAGAAATTGAATCAAACATGATGGCTTCAGGAAAGATAAAATCCAAAACAGAGTCTAGAAACAAATAAAATAGAAGGTACAGAGAATAAGGAGGATCTTTTGGATCAGGAAGATCTTCAGGAGACAAAATGGATGACATGGCTAGAATAATTAAAGAACTATCTAATATCATTTCGAAAATGGAATTAGATCAAACACAAAATGACAATTTTCCTAGAAAGGATTTTAGAAGGAATCCCAATCCTCAAGCTCAACAGAGACCGGTTAAAAATGAGGATCAAAAAATCCAAACCCCCTTTAAAAGTGAAAATTTTATAGGAGGGAAAGACCTCGAAGATTTTGAGGAATTAGAGGAAGATATAAACAATCTGGGCGATGATGATCCACAACCCTATTTATCAAGACAATATTATGAAAAATCCCTAAATAAAGAAAATAGATTGGAAAATGACATAAACAACAATACTTCTGAATATTTGACCTACCAGGGTATTGTAGATGGTATAATAGTAGAGCTTCACTAAAAGTACAATCTAAGGCCTAGAAACAGGAGTCTCGCAATCACCCAAAAAAAAAGGATCTTGTCGAGGGGTGAGAAAGATGCGACGGTTTCAAAAAATGTTGAAAAACAGACTGAAAAAACTAACATCACGGACACACAGCCTACTGAGACTAAGTTAGCCGAAACACCCACCATCAAAACACAGAAAGAGAAAACTCCTGCAACTGAAACAAAACCTTCACCACAAAAGAAAATTGATAAGAAGGGGATCGAAGCCCAAACCATAGAGAACGACAAAATTATGGGAAATTTTAATCTGGAAAATGAAATAAATAAAATCAAGATCCCCATACCTCTGGTTGAGCAGGCAAAAAACCCAATCTACAGAAAACAAATTGCTAATATGATTAGTTTTTCAGAAAATGAAAGCTAGGTCGATGTTATAAACTTAGAAGATGACAAACCTAATATAGTTTTCGGCCCACATTTCGAAGGTGCAAAAGACACTCTCGCCCCTTTCTATATCACTCTAACCATTTTCGATCACCTGCTACATAGCTGCATGTTAGATTCTAGATCTTCCCACAATGTAATGCCTAAAGCCATTATGGATAAATTGGGCCTCGAAATCACTAGGCCTTATGGAGATTTATATTCGTTCAATTCAAGAAAAGTTAAATGTATAGGCATGATTAAAGACTTGGTGGTAAATCTGGCTCAACTACCTGCAAAAATCATTCTCATGGATTTAGTGGTTGCCGATATCCCTCCAAAATATGGTATGTTGTTATCCAAGTCCTAGGGCACCAATATAGGAGGATCTGTCCAGCTTGACATGACATATGCTACAATTCCAGTTTTTGGAGGACAGTTCATGCACCTATACAGAGAAGCCAGGTTGGCATTCACGATAAGTGATCCGCGCAACCCGAATAACCACCCTGTATATATTACATATCAATATTTAGGTAATTGTATTTTATCCATTGATGATGATATTGATTTAGGTATAAATGAAATTTGTACAGAAGAAAAAATAGAAAAAGAAAAAATTAAAAAAAATCTATATAGCACTAGTGTGTGGAAGATGTTTTTTGATGGCGCTTCATCCTACTTTAGAGATGGAGCTGGGGCACTCCTTGTGCCTCCTAATAATCAATTTGTAATCCCCTTTTCCTATAGACTACAGTGGAATGTGGACCACACTAATAATATATGCGAGTATGAAGCCTTAGTGTTAGGGTTAGAAGCTACTAGGAGAATGAAAATAAAAAACCTCGAAGTCTCTGGTAACTGCAAGCTAATCGTAAAACAGGTAAACCGACAGTACCATGCTAAACATCCTAGGTTGAGGTCTTAGAGGAATTGCATCTGGGATCTGATTGAAAATTTCTTCTCCTATGTCAAGGTTCACTACATTCCACGAACTGAAAACCAATAGGTTGATGCGTTAGCCAAAGAAACCTCAACATTCACACCTCCCACCACTTTCAAACTTAAGTACCATATACAAATGAGACACCGACATTCCATACCCAATAACATACAAAAATGACAAGTTTTTGAGGATGACAAAAAACTACACAAATTTTTAGAATCAATAGACGAGTTTGTCGAAACGCATGCCGACCAAAAAAACCAAAATGATCATGTTTGGATCATGCAGGAAGGATAGGACCCCCAATAATTCCACAATAAAATCGCCAATCATCGAATGCTTGTTCTAAAAAATAACCAGATCCCCAAGGGCCTGATTCCCTTGGAAATATTATTTAATCAGGATGATATCCCTTTAACATCCACTTTACAACCTCAGCCTGAAGAGGTTGAGGAGTGTGACATAGGTACCAAAGAAAACCCTCGGTTGGTGAAACTATCCAAATACCTGTCCCCAGAAACCAAAAGTAAATACACTGAGTTGCTTAGAAAATATAAAGATGTTTTCACTTGGTCTTACGACGAACTGAAAACTTATGATACTTCTATAATCGAACATAAAATTCCTTTGAAACTTGGTGTCAAGCCTTTTAAACAGAAACTCGGACAGATAAACCCTATGCTACTACTAGTAATAGAAAAAGAAGTCAAAAAACTCTTAGACGCCAAAATCATCGTCCCACTAAGATATTTTGATTGGGTTGCTAATTTAGTCCCAGTAAGAAAGAAAAACAACGAAATTAGACTGTGTGTTGATTTTAGAAACCTGAACCGATCGTCACTGAAAGACAATTACCCATTTCCTAAGATGGACCACGTTTTAGAGAAAGTAGTTGGGGCTAACAGAATGTCGATGATTGATGGTTTTTCAGGTTACAATAAGATCGTAGTACACCAAGATGATAAAAAAAAAACAACTTTCACTACCCCTTGGGGCACCTTCATGTACGATAAAATGCCTTTAGGATTGATGAATGCAGGGGAAACATTCCAGCGAACCATGGACATCGCCTTCGTGGGAAAGAGAGATAAATTTGTTGTTATCTATCATGATGATCTGACTGTTTTTTCAAAATCTAATGCAGAACATCTAGTGCACCTGAAGCAAACTTTCGAGAAATGTCGTAAATTTGGTTTGTCCCTCAATCCCAAAAAATCTCATTTCTCTATGCAAGAAGGTAAGCTATTAGGTCATATAGTGTCTAAATACGGAATCAAAATCGATCCCAAAATAATTGAAGCAATAGATACTATAAACATCCCTAGGAATTTAAAACAAATTCAATCTTTCTTAGGAAAAATAAATTTCTTGAGAAGATTCATCCCTGATTTCGCCGAAATTGTGAAGCTGATCACAGATATGTTGAAAAAGAACAGTGAGACGATGTGGACAAGTGAAGCCAAATAATCTTTCTAATGAATCAAGAAAGTTATCACGAAGCGCTAGTCTTGGAAAGTCCTGATTACACAAAAGAATTTCAGATTTTTTCTTTCGCTTCCGAACACACTATCGCAGTTGTATTGTTACAGAAAAACGAAGAAGGATTCGAAAAACCAATTGTGTTTTTTAGTAAAAGTCTAAGAGATGCCGAGTTGAAATATAATGTACTAGAAAAACAAGCTTACACAATGGTGAAGGCTCTCAAGCCTTTCAGAACGTAAGTATTACATTCGAAGATCACAGCCTATGTTCCTACAAGCTCTGTTAAAGACATACTGGTTCAGCCTGATAGTGATGGGAGAAGAGGCATGTGGCTAGCTAAGATTCAGGAGTTCAATCTAGAAGTCAAACCAGCAAAACTCATAAAAGTCCAAGGTCTGGATAAATTACTAGCCGAATCAAACTTGCAGGCACTCTGAATAAATCAGCTGCAAGAAGACGAGGACTTCCTAGAGATAAATGAACTCGATTTTGCTTCACCTACGGTTGAGGTAGAAGACAGTTTTTATTCTTCAGTCTGGTACCGTGATATTGTTTCTTACCTATTAACTCTTCATTGTCCCAGTGAAATAACCCCATCTAAAGTCAGGAAACTGAAGCTACACGCTATAAAATATTGTATTATAGATGGAAAATTATATTGGAAGGATCCCCTTGGTTTCTTGCTGAGTTGTTTAGTCGAGACCTAAACTGAAAAGGTTATAAATGAGTTCCATGAGGGAGTGTGTTGAGGACACCACGCCTGGTGAGCTAGAACTTATAAAATATTAAGAGCTAGATATTACTGGCCCAAACTATTCATAGATGTAAACACAAAAGTCCGAACTTGTACTCCCTGTCAGTTGTTTACAGGTAAACATAAAGTCCCAACTTTACCTCTAGTTCCAGTAGAAACCAAAGCTCCTTTTCAGCAATGGTGCCTTGATTTCATTGGAGAAATTCATCCACATTATAGTGCCCAACACATGTGGATTCTAATTGCAATGGACTACTTTACTAAGTGGATGGAAGCCATTCCCACAAGAAGCACAACTGACTCAGTGGTAATCAATTTTCTAGAATAAAATATTCTATCCAGATTCGGCTGTCCCTGAAAGATAGTCACTGATAATGCACAAGCATTTAAATCGATGGCTATGATACGCTTCTAACAAAAAATTAACATCATATTAGGACACTCCACAACTTATTATCCATAGGGTAACAGTTTAGCTGATTCATCTAATAAAAGTCTGACAACCGTGATCAAAAAAATCTTGACTGAGAACATGAAAGCGTGGCATACCCATTTGAAATACCCTCTGTGGGCCAACAAGATAAGTACCAAAAGGTCAATTGGGATTTCCCCTTTTCAGATGGTGTACGTCACTGATGTTATTTTACCAATCAATCTTCCTCTACCAGTGATGAAACTTTGGCAAGATTCAAACGAAGATCCTAACGACATCACCAGGAGGGTAAATCAACTATTCGAAGTTCAGCAAAATAGAGTCGAAGTAAATGAAAATTTGCGGTGATATCCGGATAAAATGAAGACTTTATTCGATAAAAAAGCTAAGGATAAAGATTTCCTCCCTGGAGATTTGGTGCCAAAATGGGAAGCCAGAAGAGAAGACACTGGAAAACACGGTAAGTTCGATTCAATCTGGTCTGGCCCTTATAGAGTCTTGGCCTCAGAGGGAAAAAATGTTTTTTCATTAGAAAATCTTGATGGAGACATCCTGAGCGCCCCTGTAAATGGGTGATACCTTAAACACTACATGCAAAAATATTTTTCCGAATTCTCATTGTACATACTGGGTTGTTTTCATGTTTTCTATATAGTTACATTGCTTTCGGTAAGTTTTATTCTGTTAAAAAAAACAAAAATTAGAAAATGTAAATATGAAAAAGTTCAAAATCTAGCAGTTCACAAGATTTATATGAGTGTTTGACAGTTATTAGGTCATTTTACATGTAGAAAATCGTCAAAGACTCAAGAGATCAACTATACTAAAAGAGTAATCTGCATGAATAATCATGACAAATATTTACCGAAAAGGTAATAAGTAAACAATCTTCTGGCTATAAATACAACGAACTACTAAGGTATGAACTCTGACCTGGGAACCTGAGTTAAAAATGTCCTAAGAGGTACCAATGAATGAGACACTAAATTTCATGACAGTTAAGGTTTAAAT
>SNQJ01S0033625.1:40594-56656 GCA_010110895.2 Picea sitchensis | reverse complement strand
ATATTATTCATAGGATCAATCCCCATTGTGGATTGATCATGTCGGTTATTGTATTAGGACCAAATCCCCTTTTGCGGATTGGTCAACAGACAATTGTAATAGGCAGAATAAGAAGTTGGCCCCGACATTTATTATTGAGACCCAAAAATATAATAAAGGTGGGTTTACCCACCCAGAGTGAGAAGTCAACCCTGCCAGTGAAAGACACTTCACATGTGCCAGACTTGTATATATAGAGAGGCTAGCACCTCACTTTACCACACAACACACTTGCTCATTTCTAAGAGGCAAGCTGCAACTTACGAGTTGGAGAGAGGGAGAAGAGTGGCACATCTTTTGGAGAGGACTATCTGTATTGGTTTGAGTTATCTCTTTACATTGTATTGGCAATTTATGATAAGGAAGTTTTTGCTGGGTTTTCTTCCCCTAGAGGGTTTCCCAGGATAAATGTTGTGTCTCTTGTGAATGTGTATTTCTCAGTGATCTTGTTCTTATGTTGCTCTTATCTATTGAAATGCAAATAACTATAATAATGGCATAAAACATTAACATCAAGAAGTGTGCACCACTAGTTTCAACCAATAACACTTAAGGGAGGCCAAATTTCAGACCTCTACTTGAGTGATGAAGGAATGATGAAAAAATACAAGAGTTTTATCTCTTATTTATACAATGACAATGGCCTTTAATTTTCTTTTAGGTCACAAAAGGCCGACATGGCTGGTTTACATCAAAAATCTAGTATTTTACATAAAATTAACAATTAAAACCCTAATTTGACTTTACGGATGACGTCATGCCCCTCTTAGGGTGACATTATGCACCATCATGGAACACTAGGCCTAAAAAGTGAAGCGTTAGGCCCCAAAAGTCCTCATAAGCTGCCACATTTTCCAACTAGGACCAAAATGTCCTCATGCCAAACCCTAATTGATGACGTCAAGGGTCAATATGATGACGTCAGGGGCCTTCAAGGGCCAACGTCATGGTAGAAGGGAAATACCCCCTAAGTATAGGCCTACTAGAGTGTCTCAGGAGAAACATTCTTCTTCTTTCTTGGTGCCATCCTCTGGTCTCTCTGCCCCTGGTTGGGGTCACAACATCCATCTAGTGGGATTTTAGCCTGATGGAGGTCCGAGCTAATCATCTCCCCATATGTACTTTCCACCGAGCATGGTCCTACAACAACAACAAGTAATCCCTCCATGGTATCATAAGTCACATGCATCATAGCAATGTCAATCACATCCAATAATCAAATTACCCAAACATGTGCATCAAACCCCCCTTTACCCAGAAAAATGCTCAAAGATGTTATGCAGTTTAACAATCCAAGTTTGGAGAGGGTCTCATGATTTCCTATTGGGATAATCCTCCTCAAGTTTGGGGTGTTCCTAGGTTAAGAACAATCTAGGTCATGTAATTGTATGAAACAATGTAGGGAAATGTTTGGGCAAGGGGTGCATTGATAACAGGGAAATGCATGTCTTGCATGTGGGTGCCTCTGTAGAGGGAGAGATGCACCTTGTCATGGATTCCATTGTTTCCTAGCCCATTCAATGCCTTTTAATATTTGTCTTATTGATTTTTCATTTCAAGAGAATATCTGGGGGAAACTGTCCTGGTGTGGTGACCAGTGGTGACAACGTTACCCACAAGCACTTCACGGAAATGAGAAGGTTGGCTCGTGATGAGACACCCTTTCTCTTGGATATGCCACCAAGTGCCACTTCCCTGGTTTGGTGACCAGAAAGATGGTAGTGTCATACCACTACATGAACATGGACCTAATACATTGGCTCATGATGAGACCTCGTATCCACCAACTAGATATTGAGTTTTATTTTATTTTACGGGCCCCCTTTTCTTACCGAGAAGCCATTTATTGCTTTATCGGGAATCCCTGGGCAAAGCATATAAAGGTTTCATTTTGGATTTTAACGTTTTCCAGCTACTTTTACCCTTTGGGCCTTTAGCCCCTTCTTCCCATGAGGTAAGGTACAACCCTTACTAGTTTGGAAAACCCAATGCCCAAACCAAGGTAGGCGAAGATGAGAGGGACAATGATGAAAAGTGGTAAGTACGGAAGGAATGAATGGTGAAATTTCATAGACCCACCAAGTGGAAGCTCATCCCTAAGGGAACCAACTTACTAGGGAACTCTATCACCCCCCCCAAGGTATGAACAAGTTAAAGAGCAGAATTTTCAAGAAAACGATATGAAACAAAAGAGAGTTCAGTGCACATATTCAAATGCCTCGATACCCAAACTCATAACCTCATGGAGCAAGACCCACTGCTACTTCAGGATCCGGCCAATGGGATGGTTGTAGCTGTTGCTGATAGATAAGATGCACTAAAGAAAATATGGGCCCTCTGGGGCCAAGATCAAGTCATATGGCTCTCGGTACTCCATGTCTAGGAATTTTGGGCCTTGAGAAATAATCTCCTTAGTTATCCCTAGGATAGGTGATAACATGAACTACATTGAGGTGACATTGGGTGTAGGATTCCCAAAGTTGTAACGCTTGTTCTGAGATTGGGTCGCCCTTTGTCCAACCTACAACTTGTGCCATAATAGTTCACATGTGTGGTAGTATTTGGGGAATGTAGAGATGTGGTATCCCATCACTTCACATTTGTCACTCTTTCTCTCACACTTGGTGTGCCCTCCCTCTACACTTGAGATTTGGATGGACTGATTGATTAATTATTTATTTTATGGGTCCCTCACTTTTTTAGAAGTGCTTCATTGCTCTTATGATCTCAAGGTGAGATTCTATAGCATGATGGTTTTTCTAGGGAACCTCCAAGCCTAATGGCCCCTTCTTTACATGAAATGAGGTGCATGCCCTTCTTGGAGAAATAAGCCCTAAAACCTAAAAAATGGGGGAAATGAAGGGGAAGAAATGATGGAAGGTGGCAAGTATGAGCGGGGATTGTATGATGGCCCTTCAAGGAGACCCCCTAGTAGAAAATCTTTCCCTGAGGGTGGCCACTTAATAGGAAACCATGACACTCACTAGGGTGAAATAGGGAAAAAGGCATAATTTCCAAGAAAATATTTTCAAAATCAAGAAAGGATCCTTTGCAACATGTTCAAATGCTTCAAATATTAAAATGACACTTACCACAATACCATACTTGTTACCTCATGAAAAAAGACATGTTGTCCTATGTGGGCGAAGATGTTTGTGGTGGATGTTGGCGCCATCGATCAAATGGTGATGCATGGTATGATAGGGGGCCATGTCTACTCATCTTCATATTGGTACTCCATGTCTGCAACCTGAGGGCCTTGAGACATCAGCTCCTTAGTTATCCCTAGAAATGATGGATAACATATGGCTCCTTCTTGGGGACATGTACTCGTCATAGAGAGCATAATAAGCTCAACATCCCTTGGTAAGACTAGTGCCTAGACACACTGAAACCAAAAAACTGTGGATATCAAGGGTGGCTCACTCACCCTTTGTCCATATGATCAAAAATTCAAAATTTCAACTAATCTTTAAAATAAAAATTTTCATTTTTTCAAAAATTTCTAAACTAGCATGTAATATGATGAAAGAAAATGATGTAAAGTGAGTATGCATTAATTCAAGTAGAGAAAAATGAAAAATGAGATATGACATGCGAATATAATTAGATGCAACTAAACTATTATGAACAAGCAAATACAAGTGCATGGGAAATCTAATGACCTACCTACTTACCTAGGGCCTAGGCCTTGAAGAGGTCAGGTTCCTTTGATGTAGGGTTGGAGAATATACCCATCGATCGGTAATGGTATATTTCTCCCATCCATGGAAGAAAATTAGTATTTTCCTTTCTCCAACTTCTTATTAACGATGTAAGGGACACGCCATAAAAATTTGTTCCTTTCATCATACTTGGGCTCACCTCTCTTCTTATCCCACATGAGCGCAAGGCTTCCTTCACTAAAGTTAATATAAGGTATGTTTTCAATGTAAGGATGTGAAGGTGGTTCTTCCTTGACCATATCTTTAATAGCTTTTTCTCACTCTTGATCTTTCCTAGCTTCATCTTTCTTGAATATTTTGATGGATTCTGGTTCTTTTCCTTGGAATTCTACGAGCTTCTCTTTGTATTAGTTCATCCTTGGAAGTAGTGTATATATGCAATCTTCTTGTGCAAAGGGTATATCCTGAGGATCATATTCAATGATTTGTAGAGGTACATCAAGTTCACAATCACTATGATAATAGGGGTGGTTTATATCCATCACATGCTTCTTGACTACCTGCTAGATATATAGAAACTTGAAAGTGTCATCCCCCATGGGAATATGTGCATGAGTGAGATCCATGCTGAGAAAACCACCAAGGGTGGCATCCCAAATTCTTGATGAAATCATGCCCCACGCATCTGGAACCTTCATCACCACTATGTTCATAATGAGGCTGATATGAGGGAAATCATGTAAATATACATCCACATATTCTATGAGCCCTTTTATCTCACAGATTGTAGGTTGGGAAAAGCCTGACCAAATCTACAAAGGTGAGATAATTATGGGAATACCTACCCACTGCCACCTTAGATAGGTGTCATCCCCATTTTGTGAATAACTAAAGAGATCATGTCTCGAGGCCCTCAGGTTGTATATATGGAGTTTCGAGAGACTACATGACCAACAATACCCTTTGCACAGATGGAAAACTCACTCACCACCACAGATGGTCACATGTTTGCAGATGGAATCCACCACACCAGCTGGCTTCCAGAAGGAAGTGGGCCTTGCTCGATGAGGTACAAGTCAGTATTATGGTGAGCATAATTTCAATATTTAACCCATTTTATTATGTTGTATCTTAGATTTCTCTAGATTTCATGATATGTTCTTGGACATTATATATGTTTCCCTACTTCACCTTGGTGGTTGAGATTGACGTCATGATCTTGGGGGCTAGGGCATGATGGTGAAGTGCCACTCTTTGACACATGGATGTTTTGGGGAGAATAATGTCTTCACCATGATATGAGTGCCTAGATGCTTGACACATGGCCTTTGGAGGTCGATCCGTGCTTCTCCAACACCAACAATTTCCTCAAAGTGGAAAAACGTCCCCTAAAGTGGTGACATCCTCCTAAATTAGGGTTTAATTTTTGCAAAAAGTGAAATTTTAAGTGAATTTTTTAATATTACTTTGTTAAGGGGGAAAGATTAGGGTTGTTGACCCCTAATCTTGTGTTTTAATCCTTAATTTGTGGACAAACAATGTTATCTACTTTTAGTATAAATAGAGATCATAAGATCTCATTTTAAATCAATAACTCTCACTCTTGTGAGAGACTTGGTCTGAAATTTTTGGTCCTCTTAGCTCTTTCTATCTCTTGTGCACTTGTGTATGGCTATACTTATGAATTGTTGATGGAAGAAGTGATGCACTAGCCTTGGAAGGCTATTCTATTGCTATTGTGGTGGATTAGCTTGACATTTTCCCTTGAATTGGTATGGTTTTTACTTTCTTGCTATCATTTGTTTCAAGTCAAGGTTATTGTGCTAGGAACTAGGTGGGAAGTATAAGGGAATACACCCCCACCTTAGTATTCATCACTTTATGCTTCATCTTATTTCTTTAACAAGGGTTTGCTAAGAGAAGTATAAGGGCATACACCATCTTAGTCTAAACCCTAGCCTAGAGAAACTTGCCTTGGGAAGTAAAAGGGCTTACACCCCCAAGGAGGTAGATTCTCTAAGCTCCATTTGTCTCCATTAACCCAATAGTAAAATCACTAGTCACACTCTTTTGCATCGGAGATATAAAATCATTGCCTTGGGAAATGTAATTTTTGACCTTTTGAAAGTTCTCTTGCTTGAAGTTGATTTGTCTCATTGAGAGGAGTATTCCCCCACTAGGGCGTCCCCTGTCTCCCAACAGTTTAATTTCTGTTACAAACTTTAACCTACAGCCATTAGGGCTGCATAACCCTATCTATTAACACTCTCATAACTCCTAAACTAACCCTATACTAGCTCTCTAACTTTGCTCATTTACTCTACTAAATAGGGCACATCTTTTGAGCTAGCTCTTGAAATTTTTTCATGGTTGATTTTGCTATTGCTTTCCACTGAATGATACAGACATAAGGCTGCAATTTTATGCAGAAAACACATGTTTACAACAACCATCTTATCTAGCTTCTTAAGTGCCAATTTTCAGCCTATATTCATTGCTAAGTTTGATACTGATTTACCTAACTAGTCTAGATCTTTATATGCTGATTTTAGATGTTTTGTTTTCTGATATAAGCTGATATATACTGCTTCAAATTAGGGACAACAAGATTAAATTGTTGATCCAACTAACATATATCATTGCAAAGTGTGTTTTCTTGTGTCTCAGGCTGTTACAATCATCCAGAAAAGTACTATACCTGTAGGGAAGAAATTACTTGACTTGCAAGGCATCTCTCCCTACCTTTCATTCCACTTAGAATTGACCTCTAGGGTATTTACTTACATTTCCCTCTACCTCCATCTCAATCCCCCTAGGGTCGTCGAGATCTCTTCCCTAGAGTGACCTAGTCACCCTTGAAGTGCATGACTTACATTGAGGTGACATTGGGTGTAGGATTCCCAAGTCATAGAAATTGTTTCATGGTTGGGTCTGGCTTTTCCCAACCTACAACTTGCGCTATAAAAATAGGTACTCCCCTCGCTTTAGTGAAGGGGAAATCCTACACAAGGGGCAATCCTGGGTGACTTTAGGGGGAAATGAGATGGAAAGTGGAGAAATGGAAGGTGATGCCCTTATAGGTCAAAATAATAAGTGGAGGATGGCTTAAAAGTGAGTATTGTGGATGGAGGATGGTTTCCAAAGACTTGGGTACCTACACCAGAGTGTTACACCTACCTGAGATAAGACAAATAATCAAGAGACAAGCCTAAATATTAAAGGGACAAGCAAGTGAAGCTTGTTTTCCTAAATTTCAGTAGTAAACAAAAATATATATCAGCAAAGATAAGTGTTGTTAACTGCAGAAATAACCATCCAAAGTATGAACGAATTATTGGACAATGAAGCACTAAACAAGTAGATAATGTTCCAATATTTTAGCACAAATTTTGATGGTAAAATAGGGTTGTTAGATAGTGTTTTCAGAGAATTATAGTAACATCCAAGTGGTTGTAGAATTTTTTTTCCACAACAACAAATTTCAACCATAAAATCAACAAGTAAACCATAAAAAAGTTAAGTAATAGGCAATAGCACAATAATAGTGATTTACAAGCAAATTTTCACGGTTGAAAAGCAAGTTAAATCGAGAGTTTGAATGTGTTTTTATGCAGCCCTAATGGCTGTATCTTTTAATTGATTATAACCAGAGAACTACTAGGGCAATCGAGACGCCTTAGTGGCTTGAGAAAGCTTAAGACACTAAGAAAAGGTTCCAACATAAAAAAAATTGATATCTCTCAAAATCATGTGTACCAATGCAAGTAATTTATTTCTCCAATTTAAAATTATATTTGGACCTTTCCAAATTGGTTATGGAGTATTCTTGTATTAGGTTAGGTCTACCACTTCCCTAGGGGTGTAATCCCTTTTACTGCCTAGAGAAAGTATCCCTAACAAGGTAAATCTAGGAAGGTGTAAGCCCTTTTACTCCTCTTAGCAACCTTCACAGTGGCTTATTCAATAAAAAATAATGACAAAGCTTGGTGGAGGGTATATTCCCTTATATTCGTCCAAGGATCTAGCCAAGAACAAGAAAGAAGAATTAACAATATACATATTTTTCTTACCAATTCCAAGAATGATGCAAGATAAACCCTTATTTACAAAGAAAATTTCATCACCATAGAAAGAGAATAGCCTCCAAGAGATAGCACACCACTTAGCTCCACAAGACAAGTATAAACCATGGCATAAGAGAGAGAGAGAGAGAGTTTTCCCAAGAGGGGAAAAAATTTCAGCCAAGTAGCTCTTCTCATCTGAGACATTTATGCTAAAATGAAATGAATTTGATCCTTATTTATACAAAACCTCTAAAAATTGTTTGTCCACATGTAGTTAGGGTAAACCACAAAATAAGGGGACCATCCCCCTTTATTTTTCCCCTTTACAAAGTAATTTGATTTTAACTTAAAATTTTCACAAAAAAAATCCTAAGGGTGACTCCAACCCCTTCTAGGGTGAGGTCAACCCCTTCTAGGATGACGTCTTGGAACATTTAACAATTCGTTGAGAAATAAGATGAAGTCGTTGGGACTTTTAAGGCATTCCCTTCAAGCACTAGGATCTTCTCCATGGTGCAAGGGATCCTCCTCATCACAAGGTGCCAAGTGTCCATCAAATCATCATCACCACCATCAAACCCTAGCCCTAGTCAAGACGTCAAGCCCCAACAATGTGGTGTAATGTTTCCAAAGGAAAGCCATTGGGATAGATAGGGCTAGGTGTCAACTCCAAGGTCTCCTCTCTTTCCTCCAAAGGAAACTTCCAACTCTTTTCTTGCCCCAAATTCTGGGTCATGGCATCCAACCCGTGGGATTCTTGCCTCAATGAAGGCCCAAGCTGGGCTTGTTCCTCCAAAATTTCCATCAATCAAGGTCCCACAAAGATATACATGTGCACACTCCAAGGGTCTCAAGTCAAATGTATCTTGGCAAGTGAAATCGCATTTAATACAAGAGACACCTAGGCATGTACATCAAAACTACCTCATTAAACTAAACAAGTGCTCAAAGACCCTATGCAATTTTCCAAGTTTAGGTATGGGAGGGTTGTCAAGGTGTCCTATTGGGTGAGTCATTCCTCAAGTCAAGGAGTGTCTCCTGGATGGACCCTCTCTAAGTCATGTGAAGAAGATGAATTGGATGAGGTAATACTTTTGGGCACGGGGTTCATGACATACAAGGGTTTGTGTTGTCTCATTTATGGGTGCCTTTGTAAAGGGTGTGTTGCACCTTCGTTTTACATGCATCCTTTTCCCAAGACCATTTATTTTTGATTAATTTATTTAAGTACAGAACAATTAGATACTCCAAATGGGTAATATAAAAATTCAAGGCAGTACCACAACATCACTCGAAGCTAGAGGTACACGTAGTGCCATGTTGGTAAAGCAAAGTGTATAGTGCACTTGTGTAGATCCATCAACAAGTGGCACATTTATATATGTGAAATTGTTTCTTGCAGGTCTCTGATTTTTTAGGAGAAACACTTCATCGTTCTCAAGACTTCTTTGGGTGAGCATATGTAAGGTTATAGTTTTGGCTTTTATCTTTTTCTAGCTATATTCCCTTTGGGCCTTCAACCCCTTCTTTCCATGAAATGAGGTACAATCTCTTCTTAGGTCAGTACACCCAAAAATCCCAAAAGATAAGTAGGTGAAAATGATGAAGTGTGAAAAATGATAATTATGATAAGGAATGGCATAATGACTCATCAAGGGGACCTCCCAGTAGCAAACCCATCCCCAAGAGTGACCACTTACTAGAGCACAATGTCAATCACCAAGGTGAAACATGGAAAAGAGCATAATTTCCAAGCATATGTTCTATAATCAAAAACATATTTAAATGAAACATATTTAAATACCTCAAGTATTAAAGTGACACTTACCACAATACATGGTTTGTACCTCATGGAGCAAGACCAATTGTCTTCCAGAAGAAAACTGATGTGGTGAATTCCATCATGATGAACCGAGGATGCATGGTGGTGAATTGGGTATATGTTTTAGCATGTGGACATTGTTAGTCATCTATCTCTTGATACATCATCTCTGGAACCTGAGGGCCTAGAGACATCATCTCCTTAGTTATCCCTAGAAATTGGGGATAACAAGCCCATACAATTTCACCTTCTTTGAATCAATATCGCACACATTTCCATATGGGCATGGTAGGATTATTTTGAGATTCCTATTGAAGAACGATATGTATAGGATTTAGAACTATGGTTTCTTCAAAGGTTTTTTACTACAAGTAGGGTGGCACTAAAGGAAAAGAACCTTAGTTTATTTGTACTTATACAAAATCAATCATAGGAAATGACCAAACTCCTATGTGTACTCTTATTGTTGTAATATTATTCATTAATAAAGTTTAGGAATCCACCTTGATTGTCACCCTAATTGTTGTTCCTGAGTTTATACTTTAAGGCTCTAAAGTATATCGTCAAGGCATCCAAAAAAGGTAGAGATAGTTAATGGGTAAAAAGACTAGTTTAAAGGAAAGCGAGATCACAGTTGGTTCCTTAACTGTCTCTGTCTAGCTTCCCATTATTCTTGGATGCTAATATCTCTTTCAATTACAACCCATGAACATTCAAGTTCTACCTGTGTATTTGCTGTTTGTAAGATGGTATTGAATAGGTTTAACACAATGCTCGTCGAATCTGATAGATCAGGTTCTATATTAGGCTGTCTGGTAACTGGAACATTCATGAAAGCAAAGGGTTTCCTTTTTATAAATCAATTTTTTTTTCAAGGGTCGCATATTTCTAGTTTGAATTAATAAGAACAAAACTTCCAAATTATGAATCAATAGTATAACAGAAATGAAGGTGTTTTCTAGTATCCGAGTCAAATTTAAAAGAGACAGTGCATGGAATGAAGAAAGAAAAGGA
Source organism: Picea sitchensis (assembly GCA_010110895.2). Taxonomy (NCBI): domain Eukaryota; kingdom Viridiplantae; phylum Streptophyta; class Pinopsida; order Pinales; family Pinaceae; genus Picea; species Picea sitchensis. The sequence continues at coordinate 46,052 of SNQJ01S0033625.1, read as the reverse complement.
AATATGTAGTTGTATAACAAAAATGAGGCATCAATTTAAGAGGAATCTCATTTTATGCTAATAGAAGAAAGAAGGATGATAACTTTGAAGAAGTATATAATTTCAGAGTTCTAAAACGTTCATAGGTCTTATATCCGTTGAGAGCTGATACAGAGGAAAAACTGCAAATGGTTAGATAATCTGAATGTTCAATCACCACAATAGAAGTTACATCATGAAAGCATTTAACGAAGGTATGAAATAAAATATGAAATGACAGAGAAACACATAACTCAGGCTTGACAAGATCTAGAATCTTCAATCTATATTGTATTAATTCTGGCAAAATGAAATTTTCTCTTTACAATCCCCTCCAGAAAAAAGCCTTCTCTTAGTCTTGAAAAATTCTATTTATACAAAACTACCAATCTTAAGACAGTTGGTGATTTCCTAATTCCTAGTGACTAACTATTTGTTAAAAATAGATCAGAAACCGTTTGCATGATCTTCTCCATTTTTTTGTTTTCTTGGAAGTAAAGATCTTCCAAATGATACTTTTATTTTGTTTATGGCTCTCCTACTTTTGATCCAATACATTCAATGCATCTCTCCAGGAATTGGTGTAAAATTTCTGGGAGGTTCTGGAAGGTCTTTTGCTTCGAACAGATAAACCTTTCTCTGTATCTTGGAAAGACGGTCTTCAACTCATTTATCTGCAAACTTTATCCACTACAATTTTAAGTTGGGCTCAACTAACAACCTGTATATTAGGGTGACATCCATTTCTCTTAGCCGTGAAATTTCTATTTGAATTTCACTCAAATTTTCTCTAAAATTTAATTGATGTCTTACGATATTTATCTGTCCCAGGAGTCTTGTACAATTGCCTTTTCCAATGTTCAACGATCCTTTTTCTAAAAGATCAAAAACTTCATCGCAATCATATCTAATTTCCTTGACCCTTATTTTGTTTTCAGTTATGTTGGTTTCCTATAGCTTGAGCATGATGTCGCCTCTGATCTGCTCTATGGCTGATATTTTTGTAGCTTTGGATGTCTCTTCATTTGTTGAATATATGATTTCCTTTTGAAGAGTAACCCTTGCTACTTTAGCTTATTTTTCCTTCAGGATAATATTATCGAAGGCATTATCTGCTTCTTGGAAGTAACTTTGAATAATCTCTATCTTGGAAATCAATTTTCGCTGTTCAACTTCTATTTTTGAATGCACTTCTAGTGACTGGGCCTAGAAAGTTTTTTGATCTATGACCTCACCTTCCATCGAATTTAACCTAGCCTGTAACTATTCTGCATGCTCCTTTTGCTGAGAAACCTGTACCTGACTTGCTTGTATCTTCTGGTTCATTTCATCCAGGCTTGTTTTGAGTGATTGAATTTCTAGCCTTTCGGCAGCCCTGGTTTGCTCCAAGATTTTACTCACCTCTTCTCTGATTTTATCCTCAACATTCTTTAGCTGATCTTGTAATTGAGCTATCATGTTATCACTCTTCTTTATCCTTGTTCTCATGTTTCCCACGGTAAAAAAGTTTGTTGTTGCCATGGCTCCCATGGAACCTGCTATCTCTATAGCGAAATCCTCCTCCTCTAAATTCTGTCCATCTATCAGGACTTTATGCTTTTTAACCATATTCCCCTCCTTCTTATGCATCTCTTGTTTCAGAACAACTTTCCTTTTTCTGCTGAAAAAATAATCAGAAGGAGGAATCTCATCTATGGGGATAGAGGTGAGGTCGTCAACAAATAGAGCTCCTATCTTTGGGAATCCAAAAGCGGACTGTAAGGGGGTTAAGGAAGCTATAGGAATTCCTATCTCTGTAGATCCTTTCCCTCCTATTGCCTTAGGCGTATTGACATCAATACCAGGTGACGAAGGGGGGTTAATCTTACTGGACTTGGGTGGTCTCCCAGACCTTTTCTCTACTTCGGTCTCTGCCTTTTTTATCTGTAAGGTCTCTTTAATTGGTGGGGGCCTTTTGATATCCTGTGGGATTTTTTGGGATTACCCTTCTTTTGTGCTTCCTGTTCGAATCCTGGGGGGACACTTTCTTGCTCCTGGGAGAGGATGATTTCTTCTCCTTCCAGTACTTGGGGTAGACCACTCCGTCTAAGTTTCTGAAAGGTCCGAAAGCTAGTTTGCAGGTCGAACGATAGTGTTTGTACTCGTTCCAACACCTCTTTATAAGTTTTAGTCCCCTTGAACATGTCATCCCAAGGAGAATCCTCATGTTCATATGCTTTCATATTGCAGTGTATCAAGTGTTTGTTCACTAGTTGATAAGGGTCATACCTTTTGTACTCAATATTTAACAATTTTACTTCTTCAACTGCTTCTGCTTCCACCTTGGAATGGCCCAAATTTTGTAATGAAAATTTCCCGATGTGAACAGGGAAGATTGGCCAAGACTTATTTTGAGTCACCTTTAGCTCTATTCCGATACCGCCTTTGACTATTTGGTGTGCCACTTCCCTACACACCAGTCTATCTGGGAGGAATTTTGGAAGCGCATGAGGGGGAATTGAGCACCCATAAACCCTGATGTAGGAGAAACTTTCTTTAATGAACCAGTCTGCTATTGGCTTGAGATTTTTTGAAATTGTTTCAGAGATGCGAGGAGGGTCACAACTGAAAAACATTTTATGCATTGGTATTACCATGAAATGACAAATTTCGTAAAACGATTTTTTTGTGTTTTCTTCCCACAACTCAGAGTGGTACTCATGAATGGGTTTGAGGCATGCTATGTTCTAACTCCATTTCATCAATGGAAATGGAGTCATAAAACAAATTGCATCCATGATATATGCCGACATGTAAAAGGCCACTGGTTGACCTCGATATCTTGCAACTTTGTAATCTGAAACCTCTTTGGGTATGTTATCGGATAAAATCTTGTCCCAGTTGAAACTAAATTCTTCTAATGTTTCCTCTAAAAAGGGCACCCATTATGCAGGGAAATGATAGGGATTGTTTTTTCCGAAGAGTCTGCACAACATCATGTCTACATAAACCATGTACTCGTTCAAAGAAGCTGTGGCATAAATTTTGTGGGTATCTGACCTAAATTTTGATGGACATCTCCACCAGCCTTTGATTAAATCAAGGTAAGTTTGGTCTGCCTCAGTGCATTCCTTTCTCTGAAATTCAGCTATAAATTCCACATTGTAAATGAATATAGGATTGGGTGAGAGTTTGTACATAACCTGGATATGTTCAGGTCTGAATGAGCCAATGATGGCCCCTTGGTCATTTAAAATGCTTCTTGTTGGAATATCAACCTTCTCTAAAGCCCAACTGATCATGTCGTTGTACGCCATGAGCTATGGGCATGTTGCAATCTTGTGAATTTCTGATTCTGCTATGTCTCGAAGGTGATTCTCGGAATCGTTAAGGGAATTTTTTATCTCGTAATCCAAATTTTCATAGATTTGTCTCCATGATTTGATTGAGTCGATAGCATGTGGCATGGTGTCAGATATGACATCTCCCTCTGGGATGGAAAACTTAGCTGTATCTTCACTCTTCTTGGATTCCTTCTTTGGTTCCATGTCTTTCGTATTGAAACGAAAACCTGTCATAGAAGAGAGGTGTGTAAGCTCGGCTGGATGCGAATTACTCCTCATAGAAAGAGTGCGAATAAGTTTCAAAACACAGACCTTTAATTTTCTTTTAACTCATTTTATGGTGAAAGTACTGACGTAGCTGCCAAGAATTTAATACCTTTAATGCAAAGAATATTTCTGAGATATGCATTTGTGTCACAAAAATCACCATCTATCCGTTATTAATGTGGTCGTATTTCGACAATTCTAAAATCAAAATTCAAAAGATATCGCTCGACGGAAACCGAAAAACAAAATACCTAAGATGTTTAATTACCATTAAATGTATTTTTAAAACAAAGTCAGCTCTTTTTAAACATTGTTATTGAATCGAGACTTCACGTTTCGGGGTTTCGGGGATTGCGCTTACATGAGGTATGTCACCACTAAACCCTGAATCCCAAAATCGCGATGGGATTAGTTTTAGGCCTTAACTTCGATATTGAGTCGGGACTTCGCGTTTCGGGGATCACGTTTAAATGAGGTATGTAACCACTAAACCCCGAATCTCAAAATCATGATGGGATTAGTTTCTTAATCAATTAGGATCAAGACTGACTTCCATTTCTTTTGGGAAATCAGGAATCGAGATTTCACAATTTAAAATGTATTGAAAACGTGTTGTTCTGAGTAAACCCAAATCCCGAAAGGTTAAAAGATGGTTAATTAACTCCTTTAGGGTTTTAATTTATCGTGAGTAAAAGTACTTTACAGAACATGCGTCTAGACTTTTAGAAACACTTGAGATTTTTGTCTTTTATTATTAAAAAATAAAATTATTTCAGGATTTCGGTACCGGGCTTTTTGGGACTGATAGCGAGGATTATACCTTATAAAAAGCCGAATCCCGGAAAAGAAAAGTTTAAGTCTTAGAGATAAAAAATTTAAGACATGGTTTCAACATAGGCTCCAATTTGGGACCTCGTCTCCTTGTGGGACGAGGAGAACGGGCAGACTTAGTGCCTTTTATTGGGTAAATGGGGTCAGTTATTCTAGTTTGTGAGACATAGTTGTGAAAACCCTACTAGGAGGATAAAGATTCCAACCTTAACTTCGGAAAACTTTCAAGATTAAAACGTTCGACAATATTGAGATAGGCTCACATAGATTTCCCTTTCTAAAACCGGCCTCATACTTGTGCAAGATAATCAAAACAAGATTAGCCATTCTACCAGTTTTTATTTGATCGTATTTGCATCAAGAGACTCTTAGAGTGTAATCTGGAATCCCATAATCTTAGAGTGTAATCTGGCTAAAAGGAGAAAATTACCAGAGCTTCTTTCAATTTGTGTATAACAACCTTGTCCGGTATGTAGGCATTGCTTCACTGCTAGCGGGCCTGTTCAGTATCCCGGTGAAGTTATCAGATTTTCCACATTGAATTTCCTTTCACCACTTCGTTATTTTTAGCATTTAAATGCCGAGATGAGGGCAATCATATAATGAATTTCCTTTCATCATCTCTTTAGATTAGATGGGGGCAATCGATAACGAATTTTCTTTCACCATCTCTTTATATACACTTTTGTTATGAAGTGGGGGCAATCAATAAGTATGTAACATACTCAGGGAAAATATACTTCTTAAAAACTTTTACAGCAAGGGTCTGTCAACTTATTTAAATAGCTCTGGATTAATCTCCTTTTGGCTTATTATTTAACTTTAACACTTTAACTTTATGGAGAATTTCGGAGAAAACTTATTATTATTTTATTTTTTTTGAACTTCCCTTGAGCGAAAATGATCTTTTTATTTCTGGTAGAGTGACTAAAAAAGGTTAGGATTAGTCCAGACAGACTTCCGGTTCAGCCAAAGTTTAGGAGAAACATAGAATTTTACCTATCCTCATTTCGAAAGTT
>SNQJ01S0033625.1:0-40426 GCA_010110895.2 Picea sitchensis | reverse complement strand
TTTTTGGAAACTTCAAAATTTGCGTCTCGTTCGTTTGTACCTCTTAGGACATTTTTTAACTCAGGCTTCCAGGTCAGAGTTCATACCTTAGTAGTTCACCATATTTACAGCCAGAGGACTGTTTACTTATTACCTTTTTGGTAAGTATTTATCCTGATTATCCATGCAGATTACCCCTATAGTGTAGTTGATTTCTTGAGTCCATGACGTTGATCCTGCGAATAAAATGACCTGATAATTGTCAGACATTTTTTTTGAACTGCTAGATTTGAGCTATTTTATATTTGCATTTTTTAAAATTTAATTTTTTTTTTTTGACATACCGAAAGCAACGTAACTATAAGGGAAATGTGAAAACAAACCGGTATGTACAATGAAAATTTGAAAACATATTACTGCATGTAGTGTTTAAGGTATCGCCCATTCAGGGGCGCTCAAAATGTCTCCATTGAGATTTTCTAATGAAAAGGCATTTCCTCCTTTTAAGCCGAGACTCTATAAGGGCCAGACCAGATCGAATCAAACTTGCCGTGTTTGCCCGTGTCTTCTCTTCTGGCTTCCCATTTTAGTACCAGATCTCCAAAGAGGAAATCTCTATCCTTAGCCTTCTGATCAAACAAAGCCTTCATCTTATCCTGATATCTCTGCAACTTTTCGTTTACTTCGGTTCTATTTTGCTGAACTTCGACCAACTGGTTTGTTCTCCTGGTAATGTCGTTAGGTTCTTTGTTTGAATCTTGCCAAATTTTCATTACTGTCAGAGAAAGATTGATTGGCAAAATAACATCGGTGCCATAAACCATCTGAAAAGGGGACATTCCAATTACCCTTTTGGTACTTATCCTGTTGGTCCATAGAGTGTATTTCAAATGAATATGCCACGTCTTCTTGTTGTTAGTCAATATTTTTTTTATCACGGTTGTCAGACTTTTTTTAGATGACTCAGCTAAACCGTTGTCCTGGGGATAATAAGCTGTGGAGTGGCCTAATATGATGTTGAATTTTTGGCAAAATTTTATCATAGCCATCGATTTAAATGCTTGTGCATTGTCGATGACTATCTTTCGGGGACAGCCGAATCTGGATAAAATATTTTCCTCTAGAAAATTGATTACAACTGCGTCAGTTGTGTTTCTTGTAGGAATAGCTTCCACCCACTTAGTAAAATAGTCCATTGTAGTTAGAATCCACCTTTGCTGAGCACTGGAATGTGGATGAATCTCTCCGATAAAATCGAGGCCCCACTGTTGAAAAGGGGCTTCGGTTTTAACTGGAATTAGAGGTAAAGTTGGGACTTCTGTTTACCTGTAAACAACTGACAGGGAACACAAGTTTGGCCTTTGGTGTTTACATCTGTGAAAACTTTAGGCCATTAATATCCAACGCTTAAGATTTTTAAGTCTTGGCTTGCCAAGCGTGGTGTCCTCCACACACTCCCTCATGAAACTCATCTATAACCTTTTCAGTTTCGGTCTTGACTAAACAACTCATCAGGAAACCCAGGGGATCCTTCCAATATAATTTTCTGTCTACAATACAATATTTTATAGCATGTAGCTTTAGTGTCCTGGATTTATATGGGGTTAGTTCACTGGGACATTGAAGAGTCAATAGGTAAGAAACAATATTGTGGTACCAAACTGAAGAAGAAAACCTGTCTTCTATGGCAACCGTAGGTGTAGTGAAGTTGAGTTCATTTATCTCTAGAAAATCCTCATCTTCTTGCAACTAATTGATTACAAGTGCTTGCAAGTTGGATTCGGCTAAAAACTTAGCCAGACCTTGGCCTTTAATGAGTTTTGTTGGTTTGACTTCAAGATCGAACTCCTGAATGTTGGCTAGCCATCTGCCTCTTCTCCCATCACTATCCGGCTGAACCAGTATGTCTTTGACAGAGCTTGTAGGAACATAGGCTATGATCTTCGAATGTAATACGTATGTTCTGAAGGCCTTGAGAGCCTTTACCATTGTGTAAGCTTGTTTTTCTAGCATATTATATTTCAACTCCGCATCTCTCATACTTTTACTGAAAAAATCAATGGGTTGTTCAAATCCTTCTTCGTTTTTCTATAACAATACAGCTGCAATAGTGTGTTCAAAAGCGAAGGAAAAAATCATAAATTCTTTTGTGTAATCAGGACTTTCCAAGACTGGTGCTTCGCTGATAACTTTCTTGATTCATTGAAAGGATGCTTTTGCTTCGCTCGTCCACTTCGTCTCACTGTTCTTTTTTAACATATCTGTGATCAATTTCACAATTTCGGCGAAGTTAGGGATGAATCTTCTCAAGAAATTTATTTTTCCTAAGAAAGATTGAATTTCTTTTACATTCCTAGGGATATTTATGGTATTTATTGCTTCAATTCTTTTGGGATCGATGTTGATTCCATCTTTAGACACTAGATGACCTAATAACTTACCTTCTTGCATAGTGAAATGAGATTTTTTGGGATTGAGGGACAAACCAAATTTACGACATTTCTCGAAAGTTTTCTTCAGGTGTACTAAATGTTCTGCATCAGATTTTGAAAAAACAGTCAGATCATCGAGATAGATAACAACGAATTTATATCTCTCACCCATGAAGGTGATGTCCATGGTTTGCTGGAAGGTTTCCCCCACATTCATCAATACGAAAGGCATTTTATCGGACATGAAGGTACCCCAAGGGGTAGTGAAAGCCATTTTTTCCTTATCATCTTGGTGTATTGCGATCTGATTGTAACCTGAAAAACCATCAATCATTGATATTCTGTTAGCTCCAACTACTTTCTCTAAGACGTGGTCCATCTTAGGTAATGGATAATTGTCTTTGAGTGATGATCGGTTCAGGTTTCTAAAATGAACACACCGTCTGATTTCACCATTTTTCTTTCTTACTGGGACTAGATAAGCTACCCACTCGGAATATCTTAGTGGGACGATGATTTTGGCGTCTAAGATTTTTTTGACCTCTTTTTCTATTACTGGTAGCAGGATAGGGGTTATCTGTCTGAGCTTTTGTTTAAAGGGCTTGACACCAGGTTTCAAAGGAATTTTATGTTCGATTATAGAAGTATCATAAGTTATCAATTCGTCGTAAGACCAAGTGAAAACGTCTTTATACTTTCTAAGCAACTCAGCGTATTTACTTTTGTTTTCCGGGGATAGGTATTTGGATAGTTTCACCAACCGAGGGTTTTCTTTGGTACCTATGTCACAGTCCTCAATCTCTTCAGGTTGAGGTTGTAAGGTGGATCTTAATGGGATATCGTCTTGATTAAATAACCTTTCCAAGGGAATTAGGCCCTTGGGGATCTGATTATTTTCTAGAACAAGCATTCGATGATTGGTGATTTTATCGTGGAATTCCTGGGGGTCTTCCCCTTCCTGCATGATCCAAACATGATCATTTTGGTTTTCTTGGTCGACATGCATTTCGACAAACTCGTCTATCGATTCTAAAAATTTACGCAGTTGTTCATCATCCTCAAAAACTTGCCAATGCTGTATGTTATTGGGTATGGAAGGTCAGTGTCTCATTTGTATATGGTACTTTAGGTTGAAAGCGGTGGGAGGTGTGAAGGTTGAGGCTGCCTTGGCTACTGCATCAACCTGTTAGTTTTCAGTTCTTGGAATGTAGTGGACTTTGATAGAGGAGAATAAATTTTCGATCAGATCCCAGACACAATTCCTGTAAGACCTCAGCCTAGGATGTTTTTCCTGGTACTGTTGGTTTACCTGTTTTACGATTAGCTTGGCATCACCAAAGATTTCGAGGTTTTTTATTTTCATTCTCCTAGCGTCTTCTAACTCTAATACTAAGGCTTCATACTCACATACATTATTAGTGTGGTCCACATTCCACTGGAGTCTATAGGAAAAAGGGATTACAAATTGATTATCAGGGGCCACAAGGAGTTCCCCAGCTCCGGCTCCAAGGTAAGATGAAGCGTTGTTAAAAAACATCTTCCACACACCAGTGCTATATACATTTTTTTTGTTTTTTTCTGTTTCTATTTTTTCTTCTGTACTACTTTCATCTATACCTAAACCAATATCATCATCAATGGATAAAATACAATTACCTAGATCCTGATCAACAATATATACAAGGTGGTTATTCGGGTTGCACATATCACTTACTGTGAATGCCAACCTGGTCTCTCTATACATGCGCGTGAACTGTCCTCCAAAAACTGGGATTGCAGCATATGTCATGTCAAGCTGAAGAGATCCCCCAATCTTGGCAACCCAGGATATAGATAACAACATACCATATTTCAGAGGGATATCGGCAACCACTACATCCACGAGAATTCTTTTCGCATGTATTTGTGCCAGATTTATCACCAAGTCTTTAATCATGCCTATACACTTAACTTTTCTTGAATCGAAAGAATACAAATATCCATAAGGCCTAATGATTTCAGGACCCAATTTATCCATAATGGCTTTAGGCATTACATTGTGGGATGCTCTAGAATCGAGCATATAGTTGTGGAGTAGTTGGTCGAACAAGGTTAACGTGATATAGAAGGGGGAAACAATGTCTTTGGCGCCTTCGAAATGTGGACCAAAAATTATGTTCGGTTTGTCATATTCTAAGTTAATGACATCGTCTTGGCTTTCATCTTTTGAAAAACTAATCATCTTGGCGATTTGTTTTCTGTAGATGGGGTTTTTTGCTAGCTCGACAAGAGGTATGGGGATCTTGATTTTATTGATTTCATTTTCCAGATTAAAACTCCCCGCAATTTTGTCGTTCTCTATGGTTTGGGCTTCGGTCCCCTTCTTATCAGCTTTCCTCTGTGGTAAAGGTTTCATTTCCATTGCAGGAACTTTTGCTTTCTGTGTTTTGACCGTGGGTGTTTCAGCTGACTTAGTCTTGGTAGGCTGTGTGTCCATTATGTTAATTTTTTCAGTCTGTTTTTCAACATTTTTTGAAACTATCTCTTCTGTCTCGCTCCTCGACAAGATATTTTTTGTTTGGGTGATTGCGAGATTCCTGTTTCTAGGCCTTAGATTATACTTCTATTGAAGCTTGACCATTATACCATTGACAATACCTTGGTAGGTCAAATCTTCAGAAGTACTACTGTTTAGGTCATTTTCCAATCTATTTTCTTTATTTAATAATTTTTCATAATCTTGTTTCGATAAATAGAGTTGTGGCTCATCATCACCCAGATTGTTTATATCTTCCTCTAATTCCTCGAAATCTTCTAAATCTTCCTCTCCAATGAATTTTTCACTCTTGAAGGGGGTTAGGATTTTCTGATCCACATTCTTAATTTGTCTTTGTGGGACTTGAGGATTGGGATTCCTTCTGAAATCCTTTCTGGGAAAATGGCCATTTTTTGTCTGATCTAATTCCATTTTCAAAATCTTATTAGACAGTTCTTTAATTATCCTATCCATGTTATCCATTTTGTCTCCCAAAGATCTTCCTGACCCAGAAGATCCTCCTTGTTCTTTGTATCTTCTGGTTTCTTTGTTTCTCCGTTTTGGATTTTAGCTTTCCTGAAGCCATCATGTTTGATTCAATTTCTAGGGCATCGTCTTGCATCTTGGTGAGGTTTACTGATCTCCTCTCTCTTAATAGTAGGGAAAAATCAGGGTTGAAAGCTCCAATGAAAGTGACTTTCGCTGCAGGCTGAGAAGGTTTGACCTCGATGGGAATTTTATTATACAATTTATTAAATCTTTGGGTGAACTCGAGAACTGATTCATAATGTTTTTTTCTAAGAGCCCCGAATTCGGTCAGATAATAGAGGTAATATTTTCTTTCTCCCCATTGTCTGATGAAAGCACTTTCGAGTTCATCGTATGACCTTAAAGATCCCGCTGCTAAGCCTCGGAACTAGGTTCTAACCTGCCCTTCAAAAGTTTGTACTAAGAGTCTGGAGTAGACATCTTCATGTTCGAGTCCTTGGATATCGACAAATTGGTAAAAGAATTTGATGTGTTCTTGTGTGGTTAAATCGCCTTTCCCTGTAAATTTTGGGAGATTTTTCATGTAATTTTCTGGAAGGTCATGTAGGGGAATTGGGAGGACAAGAGGGGCATATCTGGAAGCCACCTTAACAAAAATTCTAGGGAGTGATACTTAGTCGCCTGCCGCTCCTCCTGCGGCACCACCTACAGCACCACCTCCAGCCCCTGTACCTCCGTGCGCAACCATTAATAGATTTGGATCGTTAAGGCACAGGAAACTAGAAAAAGAAGGCCCAAGATGAAGAGAACTTGTTTCTCTATACTTGTAAGACGAATATATTGGAGAATCGATGAGAGTTAAATCACGATACACAGGGCATTCGTCGGAGCGCTCGGTAGCAGGAGTGTGGACTTCGGGAAAAGAGAACGTATCAATTGAAAGGGGGAGGGAGACATATCTCTCAAGTATTCCTCTGACGTTTGACTGTGTATAATTAGTTTGACAAATGGTATGTGTCGGTGAAACGATTTGTCTAAGAAATCTTTTTGATTTTAAAATCTTTTTTGGATCAGATACTGGCGAGGTCTGCTTGTCGTCCGGGTTCTTTCTGGTGTTCTTTCGGCTAAAATCCAGTTTACTTATCGTGGAGTCGCCAAGTGAAAGATAAAAGTATCCTTAGAAGGTTTTTCTATCTTTGTTCACTATCAAAGAAAGAAAATGTCAATGTCGTTCTTCCCAGGGAAAATATTCGTTTCTTCGTCCCCGACAGCGGTGCCAAAAAGATGTTGTTCCTGAGTTTATACTTGAAGGCTCTAAAGTATACCGTCAAGGCATCCGAAAAAGGTAGAGATAGTTGATGGGTAAAAAGACTAGTTTAAAGGAAAGCGAGATCATAGTTGGTTCCTTAACTGTCTCTGTCTAGCTTCTCATTGTTCTTGGATGCTAATATCTCTTTCAATTACAGCCCATGAACGTTCAAGTTCTACCCATGTATTTGTTGTTTGTAAGATGGTATTGAATAGGTTTAACGCAATGCTCGTCTGATATGATAGACCAAGTTCTATATTAGGCTATCTGGTAACTGGAACAGTCATGAAAGCAAAGGGTTTCCTTTTTATAAATCAATTTTTTTTTCAAGGGTCGCAGATTTCTGGTTTGAATTAATAAGAACAAAACTTCCAAATTATGAATCAATAGTATAACATAAATGAAGGCCTTTTCTAGTAACTGAGTCAAATTTAAAAGAGACAGTGCATGGAATGAAGAAAGAAAAGGAAATATGTAGTTGTATAACAAAAATGAGGCATCAATTTAAGAGGAATCTCATTTTATGCTAATAGAAGAAAGAAGGATGATAACTTCGAAGAAGTATATAATTTCAGAGTTCTAAAACGTTCATAGGTCTTATATCCATTGAGATCTTATACAGAGGAAAAACTGGAAATGATTAGATAATCTGAATGTTCAATCACCACAATAGAAGTTACATCATGAAAGCATTTAACGAAGGTATGAAATAAAATATGAAATGACAGAGAAACACATAACTCAGGCTTGACAAGATATTGAATCTTCAATCTATATTGTATTAATTCTGGCAAAATGAAATTTTCTCTTTACAATCCCCTCCAGAAAAAAAGCCTTCTCTTATTCTTGAAAAATTCTATTTATACAAAACTACCAATCTTAAGACGGTTGGTGATTTCCTAATTCCTAGTGACTAACTATTTGTTAAAAATAGATCAGAAACCATTTGCATGATCTTCTCCATTTTTATGTTTTCTTGGAAGTAAATATCTTCCAAATGATACTTTTATTTTGTTGATGTCTCTCCTTCTTTTGATCCAATACATTCAATGCATCTCTCCAGGAACTGTGTAAAATTTCTGGGGGGTTCTGGAAGGTCTTTTTCTTCGAACAGATAAACCTTTCTCTGTATCTTGGAAAGACGGTCTTCAACTCCTTTATCTGCAAAATTTATCGACTGCAATTTTAAGTTGGGATCAACTAACAACCTTTCTATTAGGGTGACATCCATTTCTCTTAGCCGTGAAATTTCTGTTTGAATTTCACTCAAATTTTCTCTAAAATTTAATTGATGTCTTACGATATTTATCTGTCCCAGGAGTCTTGTACAATTGCCTTTTCCAATGTTCAACGATCCTTTTTCTAAAAGATCAAAAACTTCTTCGCAATCATCTCTGATTTCCTTGACCATTCTTTTGTTTTCAGGTATGTTGGTTTCCCATATCTTAAGCATGATGTCGCCTCTGACCTGCTCCGTGGATGATATTTTCGTAGCTTTGGATGTCTCTTCATTTGCCAAATATATGATTGCCTTTTGAAGAGTAGCCCTTGCTGCTTTAGGTTCTTTTTCCTTCAGGATAATATTATCGAAGGCATTATCTGCTTCTTGGAAGTAACTCTGAATAATCTCTATCTTGGAAATCAATTTCTGCTGTTCAACTTCTATTTTTGAATGCACTTCCAATGACTGGGCCTGGAAATATTTTTGATCTATGACCTGACCTTCCATTGAATTTAACCTAGCCTGTAACTATTCTGCATGCTCCTTTTGCTGAGCAACCTGTACCTGACTTGCTTGTATCTTCTGGTTCATTTCGTCCAGGCTTGTTTTGAGTGATTGAATTTCTAGCCTTTCGGCAGCCCTAGTTTTCTCCAAGCTTTTACTCACCTCTTCTCTGATTTTATCCTCAACATTCTTTAGCTGATATTGTAATTGAGCTATCATTTTATCACTCTTCTTTATCCTTGTTCTCATGTTTCCCACGGTAAAAAAAATTGTTGTTGCCATGGCTCCCATGGAACCTGCTATCTCTGTAGAGAAATCCTCCTCCTCTAAATTCTATCCATCTATCAGGACTTTCTGATTTTTAACCATGTTCCCCTCCTTCTTATGCATCTCTTGTTTCAGAACGACTTTCCTTTTTCTGCTGAAAAAATAATCAGAAGGAGGAATCTCATCTATGGGGCTCATCAACCCAACGGGGCTTTGAGCCACATGACTGGAGTGAAGGAGAATTTGACTGATCTCAGAGACATAGAGGTTAGGATGGATATTTCTCTCGGTGATGACTTCTTGGTCAGAGTTGTTGGGATTGACATTGTTACCTTTTAGAGAGACAACATGCCACCTATATCATTCAGGGATGTTCTCTATGTCCCTGGGATGAAGAAGAATTTGATTTCAGTTTCCACCCTCCAGGATAGGAGTCTTTAGGTGTCCTTCAGAGGGACAGAGGTCTTCATACACCCTAAGGGGTCCTCTCTCACCTTAGGGTAGGTGATTGGAGTGAGGGATGGGAAACTATTCAAATTTCCTTTTTAACCTCTTCATGCCTTGGTAGTGAGTAGCGACAAAAACAAACAATTATGCTAGTTATGGCATCAGAGGATGGCTCACCTTCATCATGGGGATCTTGGATTACTGAGAGAGGTTGTGACAAGATTGGCACAGATCAATACAAAGAATCAAGATGTTTGCAGAGAGTGTGCGCTTGGTAAGTTTACCAAGGCCTCATTTCCCAACAATGACACTAGGTCAGCTGGGATACTGGATTTAGTACACATGGATGTGTGTGGTCCCATGTCTCGGGCATCCTTGAGTCGTCGTGAGTACTATCTCACATTCATTGATGACTACTCAAGGAATACCTGGATCTATTTCCTGAAGACCAAGAGTGAGGTCTTCAAGAGGTTTCAAGAGTTCAAAGCTCTTGTGGAGAACCAGACTAGAAAGAGGATCAAGGTCTTGTGGTAAGATAATGGAGGAGAGTATTCCTCCACTTAGTTTGTAGAATTTTGTGCCCATGCTGGGATCATAAGACAGATGATCGTACCCTAAAAACCCCAACAAAACGGGGTTGTCGAGAGGAAGAACATGGAGATCAAAGGTGCAGCGAGATCTATGCTGCATGATCAAAGTTTTCCTCTTTACCTATGGGAAGAGGTGAGTGCTACTGCAGTTTACCTACAGAACATGAGTTCCCATAGGATTTTGGGGGAAGATGACTCCTTAGGAGGCCTTCACTAGTAGGAGGCTTGATGCCGAGCACATCAGGATTTTTGGGTGCTTGACCTATTCTCATGTCCCCTCAGAGAAGAGGACAAAGCTAGACCCCACATCCCAGCATGGGATTCTATTTGGATACTCAAAGGTCTCCAAAGCCTACCATATCTACATTCCATCATTGAGGAGAGTGGTGGTGAGAAGAGATGTCATATTTGAGGAGGGTAGGGATTTTCAGTGATCTCTCGAGTCGAGAGTCAGTTTGGAGGATGATGTAGAGGCACCGATTGATGTCTCACAGGGAGCACAACCTCAGATTTATGGTACGCCAGTTTTAGGGGTGATAGGGTCACCTTGCACAGCTTCAAGGTCACAGTCAAAGGATGTTCAGATAGGGGGCCAAAGGGTTCAGGATCTCAGAGTGTTGAGACTAGACCTAAGGCAGATACTCTTGGGTAGGGAGATCTTAGTTCTCCGTAGACTACTTCAAGGAAGATGAGACCTAGATGGTTTCATGAGACCCTGCAGGAATCCAAGGAGAACGTAGGAGAGCCCAAGAGACAGTTCAGAGAGAGTACACATCCAGTGAAGTTTGGATCCTATTTGGATTTAGTGACGAGTATCTCAGATATTGAGCCATAGACATTTGCATAGGCAGTAGACTAACAGGTTTGGCGAGAGACCATGCTGGAGGAGTATGACTCCATTGTGTGCAACGATGTTTGGGAGGTGGTTTCGAGGCTAGTGGGGAAGTCAATTGTGACTTCCAGGTGGTTGTACAAAACCAAGTATGCTGCAGATGGAAGCATAGATAAACATAAGGCCCGATTTGTGGTTCGAGGATTCTCTCAGATAGAGGGAGTTGATTATGATGAGACATTCACACCAGTTGTGAGATACACCTCGATCATGAGTATTATTTCCATAGCGACAAAGATGGGTTGGAGCATACATCAGATGGATGTGAAGACAACATTTCTAAATGGATTTATAGAGGAGGAGGTGTACATTAAGCAACCACATGGGTTCGAGGTGAGTGAGAGGGAGTCTCACATGTGCCTTTTGAGAAAGACACTTTATGGTATGAAGCAAGCTCCTATAGCTTGGTATTCACGTATTGACATATACTTACTTCAAATGGTTTTCAAGAAGAGCGATGTTGATGCTAACCTCTATTACATCATTAGAGGTGAGGACATGCTCAATCTCATTTTGTATGTGGATGACTTGTTCATCACAGGAGCATAGGATCTCGTAGCTGAGTGCAATCTGGGACTTACATCAGAGTTTGAGATAAGTGACATTGGGTTGATGCACTATTTTCTGGGTATGGAGGTATGGCAGGAGGAGGGGCACATATTTATCGGGAAGGGAAAGTATGATACATATATTCTGAGAAGATTTCATATGGAGGACTGCAGACCTATGTCTACACCCATGGTTACCTACTGGAAGAAGCTTAGTGCTTCATATTTCCAGTTGGTAGATTCTACAATTTATAGGAAATTGATCGGTTCACTTATGTATCTGGTCAAGACTAGACCAAATATTTGTTTTGTCGTGAACACTCTTAGCCAACATATGGTGGAGTCGAGGAGTGTTCACTGGATTAGGGAAAAACATGTGTTGAGGTACATTTTTGGGACAATTGATTATGGCCTGGACTATATCAGAGGTGATGGGGTCAGTTTGGTTGGCTACACCAACTCAGACTAGGAAGGATGTGCTACTGACAGGAAAAGCACCTTAGGGTGTTGTTTTGGTTTGGGGTTAGGACTTGTTTCCTTGTTCAGCCGGAAACAAAATTCAGTTGCTTTGATTTCTGCTGAGGTAGAGTATATGGCGACCATTTAGACCAGTTGCGAGGCCATTTGGCTTCGTAAGATGTTGGCAGGATTATTTGGTCAAGAGTTGCCTCCGACCATCATACACTGCGATAATCAGAGTTGCATCACTAAGAATCTAGTTTTCCATGATCGTTTGAATCACATTGAGATCAGATATAACTTCATCAGAGATTGTGTTTAGAGAGGGGAAATATAGTTACAGTATATACCGACTGATGAGAAGATTGCAAAAATTCTCACCAAGGCCCTGCCAAGGGGTAAACATATCTACTTCAGAGACAAGATGGGCTTGGTGAGAAACACTTTCCTCGGTAAGAGGGAGTGTTGAGATTTGTGTACCTTGGGAAGTGGTCCCCTTGTGTTTGTGAGATTCTAAACACAAGTGGGAAGTAATATGTACTTTTTTTCTTGTACTTTATGTCTAATTTCACTTTGACATAGGATATTTAAGTCAAAAGTGAAATTTGATCATTTTACCCTAAATGACTATTAATTCACTTTGTGGGTGAATTAGGAGACATAAAGTGAACTTAGGGAACTTAAACCAAAGTGGGTTTTTGAGTGAGATTAATATGGGATGATCTCAACCTTAGATTGGAGATGAGATAGGATGATCTCATCCATCCAATATTTAGGTTTCCTTATGGAGATTCAAGAGGGGTGCAAAGGGCAAGGAGAAGCTCATTCACTCTTATGTTCACTTGGAGAGTTTGAGAGAGAGAATTGAGGAAAGTATGGTGGCTATGGTTGAGGAAAGTTTGGGCGCCCGCTTTCATGGATGTAGCTTGGAGGCTTAGACCCTCATTTATTTGTGGGAGTTGTTCTTTCTTGGAGGAGGGTGCACTTGAGTAGGAGGGCACACCTATAGCAGGGAGGTCTTGCAGTGGTCAAATTGCTTTGAGGACAATTTTAGTGGATAGGTAGCTCACATATTCAGAGTTGTGTGCAGGGGTTTCTCCATTAGAGATTCAGGGAGCAAGGGCATTTCATTTCAGTGGATTGGGAAACTTGTGAGGAGGGCACACCATGCTAGGACACATATCTACCTCTTGGACTTGTGTTGCAGCTTGAGACAAGCTGCTATTGTATCAGGTTCATTTGTTTCATGTACTTGTTGTATTCCACCTTCTATTCTCCACATATATACACTCATATTCCAAACTGGTTTTCCCCGGGGGGGTTTTATCCAGGGTCATGTTGACCAAAAATTAATGTGTTCATTTTCATGTATGCTAGTGTTTAGAACAACATTATTTCAGCAGTAAATATCTATAGGTGTGTTACATATTTTATGGTATGCATGTGCTAACCTATTGGCGACTAAAACTACATGCTAGAGCACCTAAAAGGCCTATTTAACCATAACAAAAAAACTATGAAGTTCCTGAACAATTTGTTGTTATAAAACAACAACAAAACATAGTTTGACAGTTGAAAATTAGAGCCAACTTGAGGTCAAAGACAAACCTAGTTGGAAACTTGTTAGGACTTGGAAAATCTTCACGTCTCTCTAACCTACCTCGAGGGTCACCACCCTTGCCATTTCACATTTGATAATTTTGTTGGTTGTTGCTTCCTCCGCTTTGTTCGGTTGTGGAAGAGGTATTCAGACTTTGTCGATTCTCCTTGGCAAATTTTACACCTAGGTATGAGGGTTCTTGTTTCTCCATCTATGGATTTTTTCTCTACCCTTTAATTAAGTCAAAAGTTGGCTCTTTCATTTTCTCACTGTCTGTGCATTTCCAAGGTTACAATATATGTTTTTTTGGATTGTGTATGGATTATGGATGAATCTGGTCTTTGTGGCATTTATATGAAAGTTATTCACAGTTAAATGTGGTGTGGATGTCTCTTGTTGTTGATAAAATTGTAGTTGCTCCGTTGCTTTACCTATGGAAAAAATTATGTTTGAGATTTTTTGGGCCTGCCTTGTCTTTGGTTTTCTTTGGTGATTCCTCTTTGTATGATAAAAATTGTACCATTGCTCGTGGTCTTTGGGTTATTTTTAGACTCTGCCTGTCATTTAATTATATGGATATCATGTCCGTGCCCTTGTATAAGCTTTGTGATTGAGACTATTGATGAAACTAATGGTGGTAATGAGACCGTTGAAGACATTCCTTTGGCCAAACCCTCAAAATATTGGTCTTCTCGTCTTACCATACCTCATCATTATTGTTTATTGGTATATCAAACCCTGTATTCAACTAACGGTGCAAGGGTGTCCAACCCAACATTTAATAAAGGCACTACTCGTGGCACTGTTCGTGCTCTTTTAGTCATGGGTTTTGTTGATTGTTTACTGTACGATGTTAGAAATAATGCAAAGGCCACTTTTTTTTTTATACAGTCTGTCATGTGGCAATGTTGAGGTGATGACAGTGTTGCAAAAACATTGTTTAAGATATACGACCTGTTGTGTTATCATGCTCGAGGTGTTCGATTTTTTGTGTGAAAAGAGTATCTCTATGGATGAAATATATATGCGTTGAATGAGTTTTTGCGAACCAAAATAAAAGGGAATTTTCGAGGCTTCGTTATTTGAAATCTCAATTTGGAGTTGTGTTATACATAGGTATCCATTTTGAGTTCACTTTGTGAAACTTTGTAGTCATTAAAAGAGTACCGATGGTAATGTTGTGGACCTTAGTGTGTCCATTCTTCGACTGTTGATTATGATTATTGGAATACTATGTCTCCTTGAATCTATTGTGTGCGAGATGTGTTATTACTGTTGAATGTTTCTCGGGAAATAAATTATGAAATGATCCCCGTGCAATGCAATTTGTAAATACAAAATGAACAACCTTGAAGTGAAACACCAGTTTTGGAATTTTGGAAACAAAGTGTTAAATTTTAAGTTTGAAACAGTAAAGGGTTTGGAATTTTAATTGATTTTGAAGATGGCATTGTTTGGTATGGATAATGATAGAATAGTAACCACTAGAGTATCTTCCATTATACCATTTTACTCATGATACACTCCTCTCATTATCCCACTTACACTTTTACACTCCATGTTCTATTATTACTCATTTTTTAGGAAAACTTTGTTTGAAAATATAAGAAATGGATATGGAGGATTGGTGTTTTGGGAGTTTATTATATACACAGTTTTATTGTTTTTATTATTTCTTGAATAGTATCCATGTATATTTCCCCCTCCATGATATCATTTTACACACAATAAAAACCCCCCATACTCCCAATGACCCTATCAACCCCTGTTCGTATGGAAATTAATTAATGACAATTTCATGGATGGATTGCATGTGTCTTGTAGTAAATAATAGAGCCAAATCTTGATTGATTTAAGTGGAGTTTTGTGTATGAGTTATTAATAATTTTTCATGACTGATTAAATATTGCTATAGGATGAGTTTTTTCAGCAGGGGTAATAATGGCCAGAATAATAGAGGCAGAGGTAACTGGCAGGGAGGCCATAGAAAGCCTCGATTTTTTATTCACTTTGATGTCGATCCACAAGAGTTGAACCAACTATTTCAAGATGGATTTTTCAATTTAGTTGGTCATGGTATATTTCATCCCCGACCTGAAAGACCCCCATTTCAACCTCCACAAAATTTTCTCGACATTCATGTTCCTCCACATGTATGAGTGCATCATGAACCACCCGCTAACGACGATTGGAAAGAAATTGTTCATCAACCCATCTCGCATTGCCATGGTTGGCCCACTATGTCATTGCATTTACCACCACCACCACCAGTTAATCCCAATGCTCAATTTCCCCATGTTGTTTCGCCAGTACAGTCCTCACATGCCAACAAAAGACTAAAAATTGATATCCCACAACCTGTGTAAGACAAAGGGAAAGCAATGGCCTCCCCTTCCAAATCATATAAAGAGTATTCCAAGTCTGTGTCTTCACGCCTCCATCTAAAGTATTATTTCTCTCACGTGATCAACGCAGTGCAGCCCCAAGGTTCTAATCAACCAAAGGTTGCCACATAAAAGTCAAGGGAGGACAACAGTGAAAAGAGGCAAAATGCCTCCCACAACAATTATGGATTTTGATTATTTTATATGGTGTTTAGTAATGAATACATTATTTCATTATTTTGACCAAGCTTTTGGACAACAAGCTTTTATGTAGGCATCTTTTGAGGATAAATGGATATATTTTGTTTTGGATATGATGCTATTTTTTTGGACACAATTATATTACATTATGCTGATAATTATTATTGAGTATATATATATGAAGAGAGAGTTACAAGGAGATGCTTTGAATTAAATGATTTGGATATTTGTTTTTATAAAAGGAAATAAATGGAGTCACAAGGGGTCCCGCCTATTTAGTTATTATTAAATACCATTATTTATATATTATTATTAATTATTTCTCTCAAACTAATTAGTTAAGCCAATCTTGCTTAACTAAAGAAAGTAGTTGAATTATCCCAACTTATTGAGGAAGCATAAAATCTCAATCAAATGAAGAGACAAGGTGGAGAGAATAGAAGGAGAGCTACAACCATAAGGTTTTGTCTATATTAGTGAGATATTTTCAGTTTTCATTCATTCTGAGTTTACTAGAAAGCTTAATCCTCTTGATGACAACAAGGTCTTATTGAAGGAAGTAGGATTCAAAACCGAATCACATATTTCAACAACTTGTTTTAAAGGTGTTTGATTTATCTTTGGCAGTTCGTGTATTCTTGTTTGTTTATGAATTAAATTTCATGACTGATAAAGAATATCTTGCACAGTCCAGTGGCAACATGTTGTGGCAAGTTGATCCAGATCATTAGTTTCGGTTTTATTGTGTTGTCAAATTCTTTTTGTATGGTTCCCATCGAAGGATTCTAAATATGAATTTGGTCGCTACCCTCGCAGGGGTTTGTAAAAGAGAACTCAGTTTTGTATCTTAGGATGAAATAAAATCAGATTATTGTTTATGTATCACATATGTGTCTTCATGATATGGTTCTTTCTTTTGCTTTTATCTCCATATTTACATTATTGTAAATTATGTATAGTCTCACATAACTTGTTTAATTTTATTGTACATTGTTATAAACTTAAAATCATCCTTGACCCTTTGTACTTGATACTTGTGGATTAAGTGATTATTTTTTAGGCTATAAACCCCGGGTGACATTTCCAACTATCTTGTCTTATCCAGACAAGATCTGAAAATGCTTGAGCAAGGTTCTTTATACCTTTTCCTCAACATTTATTTGGCGACCATCCTGGGGAGATCTTCCATATCTCTTTGGTTGATTGTATTCACAATTATCTTTGAATCTTTTTGTTTTATTTAAGTACTCTTTGACTTATTTTTTCCATGACAGTACCGACCATAAGATAACCTAATATTGAAAATGGCCTTAAGGATCAAACTAGAATTGCTTTGACCTTATTCAATACTATTTTAGAAACTGCCAGTACTCGGGTTGAGCTTGAACGCTCTTGGGAAGTAGTTGAAAGATATATAAGTATCTGTGAACTCTTGGAAGCCAGGAAAAGGCAACCTAGAAATCAGTAGTAACCTCTCTTTTCTTAAAAACCTTGGTTTACATTTCATGTCTTCAAATCCTATCATATCTCTCTTGAAGAGGATTGTCCCCTGAAGCTACTCATATCTTTGAAATAGGAAGGCGGAAAATCCTCCTGTCAACCAAAGAAATTTCTCTAAGGAGAACTTTGTTCGATTTTTCTAGTTCACCCTCATCACCTATACCTATTAATTTCAACATGACATCCGCAGGTAGTGGTATTGGAACCAGAGGTGCCTCCTCCTCCCATCCTTCTGCTTCGTCAGTAATTGGTAGTATATACAGTCATCGAATCCTTGTTCAATCCACTACCAATTCTACTAAATTGATAACAAAGTATGGGATTTTTCAGTTTGAAGAAGACTCTACGACCACTCCATGGCATGTTTCTTCTCCCTTGAATTTCACACCCGATACACACCCATTATCGAAGTTTAAAGAACATATTCCTAATTTCTTGTTGGCACAGGGTAGACCTAGGGTTCAACGCTTAACAAAGCACCAAAAAAACCTCGACTATCGGCCCTTTCGGCAACACCTGCGAAGTAGGCAAAGTCTCACCTGAGGTAGAAGAAGGGGGGGTTATAGGATGCAGGTGTTTGTAACCAAGATGGGTCTCACCCGAGGTAGAAGAAGGGGGGGTTACATGACGCATGTGTATGTAACTAGGATGGGACAAAGATCTATGATAATAACACGTCACAGTGTATTCTATTAACTCTTAGAAGATGGCATGCATTAGTTCATTAACCTTATTAACATCTCATAACATACCCAAGGATAGATCTAGCGTAGTAACAACAAATATTATGCACTTCAAATGCTTAGCACTTAGCACTGTGAATCAGATCTAGAATTTTAACATAAGAAAATCATTTAAGAAAAACATACATATTCATTACACCTTCTAATCTAAGCACTAAGCAAAACATAACAGAGATAACATTGCAAAAAGTAAACCATAAGACACCAGATATATGTGGTTCACCCCAGTGTGGGGATACATCCACCAACCACTTCGCCTCTTTATTATTCGTCTGAATCTTACATTCATCCACTCCCGTGCACTAAGCCACAGAGTCAAGCTTCGCACCGGACATGAGATCTGGGCACTGAGCACCATATCCTCCTTCCAAAACTAGGTCAAGTCCCAGAGCCAACTCCCTATCAAGCACAAATCCTTAACACACATACATTCCCTTGCACAAAGCCACTCGAATTAATTGCACTTAGCTCAAAAGACTACCTCTTCTACAATACATTCTTATTTATTTATACTTTTACAAACCCTTACAATAGGGTGAAACATGGGAAAAGCCATGGGCCAACATCCCATAAACCCATTACAAAAACCCTAGAGAACCCCTTACTAGGTCCACATAGTCCACAAAAATGGGTGAGATCCACGATCTCACCTTCACATGGGTGCTCCATCTTCGACCATCATGTCGATGTCCAAAAGTGGGCCAAATCTGACAAAGGTTTCCTCAAAACTTGGTCGAGGGCCAACATGCCCCCAACACTCAACTGTGACTTGTCTTGATTCACTCTGGTCCAGACAACGCTACTTCAAAATACTCGAGCTTAACTCGAGTTGCCTCGACTTGCTTCTTTTCCTGAGCCTCTTGCTTAGTGAGCTCCTAGATCGTCTTCTCTATAAGAGGCCCTTCCAGGAATTGTTCGACTGTTGCAATCACTTGATCCAATTGTGAGCCCTATCCATCAATCTCTTTGAACATCTTGCAGGATTCCTCTTGCATAGGTTGTAGCTTCTGCGTGACTTCCATTATCCTACCCTGGAGGGCAATGATTTTCTGCTGCACTGCACGTTGCTCCTGAGATCTCTTCATTATTTCCACTGCGGTGAGCAACTTCATTTGTGCCTGCATGAAGAGTTCTTGTTGTTATTCCTCCTGTAAATGTGCTTCCAGCTTCTTTAGCTCTGGATCCTTGACGAGGCGTTCATATGTCTGGGTTGTCCTATCACTTATTTGTTTACATTCCGAGGCATTGGCTCTGATTCTTACTAATGTTTTCTTAACAGTCTCCTCCCTCTGGTCATGCACCTCTTGTGGGGTGCTCGGTACTGTTTGGGCCTCCAATTCTGTTATCCTAGTATGAAGCTGCTGGAGGGTCTCAGCGAACTTCACTATTTGAGCTTCGACTGACTCTTCCCCTTCCTGTGCCAAGCCTAGCACAAAGAGACATGATTTACTCACCGCTTCTTTGACCATGTCTCGCTCTGCGAGCAACTGCTCCGTTTCTCTTTGTAGCTAGGATTTTCTCTCTTGATGCTTTGCTTGAAGCTCTACTTTGTCATTTTCATGAGAAACTACATTGTCATGCGCTGCTCGTAACTGTACCAAGACTTCGTCCTTCTCATTTTTCAAGGCTTCTGTAGCCTTCTCTTTCTCTTTGTGAGATCTTTGAAATCAAGCTTCTGTTGCATCCACAATATTTCTCAATTGAGCTGGTTCATCCCCCAATTTTGCAGTCCATGACAAGGAAAGTGCAGATGATGTAGTAGGAACTGCACGGACCAAATGAACAACTTGTTGTACTTCCTTTAATTCCTTCTCGATCCTTCCATATAGCTCCTTCTGCTTCTCTGCATATCTCTGCAAGATTTCCTCGAAAGTGTCCTCCATAGCTCCGCGAACCAGACTGATGTCGTCCTCAGTGAGTGTGGCCTCCAACTAGGGATTATTAGCGCGCGTATTCTTCCTGACTTAAGGTTTCTTTGGAGAAACCTTCCTCTTTTTTGGTGTTACTGTCCCAACAGGGGGATCCTCAAGTGGAGGGGTGATAGCTTCGCCTCCTCCTTGCTCTTCTGTTCCCTCATATCCTCCTCCCTGTCCTTCTGATTCATCTTCTCCTCCTCCCGGTGAGATAGACTTCCTTCAGAAGCATTGGCCTTGTCATCTCTCTTGATGTCCTGGACTTCTTCCTAATTTTCTTCTTCTTCGTCCCATTGGACTGTCTGACATGCTCAACCCGTGTGACTATGGGGCTTCCTATGGTGTCAGTGCTGGATAATTCTGCATCAACGATAGGTACAAGAAAATCCTCTGGCCATTCCTTTGTGATCTTCTCCATATCATCATCCGTCAGCTTGTAGTACGACTGCAATTATTCCTCGTTCTCATCTCTGTGTGAGGTGATGCAGATGAAATGAGGATCATCGCAGAACTTTTCTCTTGGTTGGTACTGGTGCAGGGTGCGTGGTGTCATCCACGTGAATGATTCAATGGCGACCTTCAACTGTTGATAGTATGCATGAAACACGACATTGGACTACCACTGCTTCATCATGTTGTTGGTGTACCACAGGGTGGAAAACTGAGCGACCAACGACTCCAAGGGTTTGATCTTTGGGAAGGTGGCTCCTTCAGGAATTTTCCAGGTGACAAATGCGATCAAAATGATCAGCCAACTATAATGGAATTCATATCCCAAATCTTGGGCTTCACGACAATCCTTTTCTAGCTCATTGACGAGGTAGTTCGCCCAGTTCATCTACATGCCCTCCACACATTTTCCTGTGAGGTCCACCACGAACCCGATGACCTGTGTGGGGAGATTCTTCCTCACGATCTTTCCAGATAGGATTTGGTAAGCAAGACACACTATGCCATCCTATATAGATGCTACCTTGTAACCTCGCTTTCCTTTCTCTACTTCTTCTTAAGCTTCCTTGATGCGTTGCGTCAGGGAACAGTTTGAGGCATTCCTTGGATAAAATTGCTGAGGGTCAGGACCCTTCACACTTAATCCTATGATCAGGTGGATTAGTGCCAGATCCACATTAATCCTTCTGTCGAGCCACAATTATACACCATGATAGCATGATAGGAGGATTTTAACGCAAGCGTTAACCTCCCGAAAATGAAACCATTTGTTGGAAAAGGTAAGACCCAGTGTTCAATGCTTAACAATGCACCAACAAAACCTTGAATATCGGCCCTTTCAGCAACACCTGCGAAGCAGGTGAAGTCTCACCCAAGGTAGAAGCATGGGGGGTTACATGACGTAGGTGTCTATAACCAGACTGGGACACATATATGTGATAATAAAACTTCACAGAGTATTCTATTAACGCTTAGAAGATGACATGCATTAGTTCATTAACCTTATTAACATCGTAGAACATACGCAAGGATAGATCTAGCGTAGTAACAATAAAGATTATGCACTTCAAACGCTTAACACTTAGCACTGTGAATCAGATCTAACATTTTAACATAAGCAAAGCATTTAAGAAAAACATACATATTCATTACACCTTCTGATCTAAGCACTAAGAAAAATATCACAAAGATAACATTGCACAAATAAAACCATAAGATACCATATATACGTGGTTCACCCCAGTGTGGGGCTACGTCCACCAACCGCTTTGCCTCTTTATTATTCATCTGAATCTTACATTCATCCACTCCTGTGCACTAAGCCATAGAGTCAAGATTCACACTAGACAAGAGATCTGTGCACTGAGCACTAGATCCTCCTTCTAAAACTAGGTCAAGGCCCATAGCCAACTCCCTATCAAGCACAAATCCTTAACACACATACATTCCCTTGCACAAAGCCACTCAAACTAATTTCACTTAGCTCAAAAGACTACCTCTTCTATAATACATTCTTCTTTATTTATACTTTTACAAACCCTTACAATAGGGCCAAACATGGGAAAACCCATGGACCGACATCCCATAAACGCATTACAAAAACCCTAGAGAACCCCTTACTGGGTCCACATAGCCCGCAAAAATGGGTGAGATCTGCGATCTCAGCTTCGCTTGGGCACTCCATCTTCGACCATGGTGTCGAAGTCCAAAAGTGGGCCAAATCTGACCAAGGTTTCCTCAAAACTTGTTCGAGGGCCAACAATTCTCAGTGAATAATAGTGTTTCTACAAACGAACACCTAGTGGCATTTTCTAATGCTTGTCATAACATCGGGGATAACTATAATGATACATGCATGTGCTTATTTGTCAACTCCCTTGAAGGGAAAGTGACAACAAATGTTTTTGATCTCCCTCCAAAAATCCTTTCCACTTGGGAAGAGTTCGTTTATTGGTTCACATCCACTTATGGACAATCCAAGAGCCCAACCGAACAGTTAAGGGAATATAACAATATTTCTTACAAAGATGGTGAGACTATTAAGAATTTTAACATCTGTTTCATCAAATTATATAATCATATCCCTGAATTAATACACTCCCAAAATCAAGCCGCTTTCATGCATTATTATAATGTGCTACCTTCTCCTTATCGTCATAGGCTCAAAGAAAAGACTATTGACAATCTTGGCTATGCTCTTCACACTTTCCTGTAGTACGAAGAGAAACTTGAAAGAACAAGTCTCCCTAAAGGAGACTTAGTCAAATAAACAGATATGTATGCCCTCCTACAACTTGTGTAAGATATGAACAATCAGATGATAGCCTATGAACGAAAGGGGAATGTTCCCTCACTTACTCCCGGGGCATCTTCTTCTTCCTCGACACCTTTTAGGAATACAAATGAAAATAAATTTCAGCCAAAGGCCATTATGTCTCGCAATTGGTGTAACTTTTGTGAAGAAGAATAAAGTACTTGTGAAGTTAAGAAAAATGCCAGAGATAAAATATTTGGAAAGAATCCCAAAACCACTATCGTTGTTCTAGATTGGGCAGAACTGGAAAATGTTACGATAATAATTACTAGGAACAAATGTTATGATACTAAAGGAAAATTCGATCATCCTCGTACTTCTTCCACTCCAAGCTCTTCTTTGCAAAATACTGATGTACAAACTGTCAAAACTCCTGAAAGTCAAGGAGTTCCTTCGCCTCTTCCCTCTTCTAAGTATAACATCCTTAACCAATTGGCTAATATCAAGGTTGATGCTACTCTTTTGGACATGGTTTCCATCCCTTAACATCAAAAGCATCTCAAAAATTTCATGGAAGGAAACGATTCCACCATAGCCAATATTTTTGAAGAGACAAAAGAAGAGGCTTCCACTGTAAATAAGGTAGGTGTAAATAATTTTAGACACCCTGTAAAAAAACCCTCATTTATATATTTCGGTAAAAATTATGGATAAAATAGCTCATTGTTTCCTAATTGATGGCAGTCTGGTCTGAGCATAATGTCAAATATCATCATGGAAGAGTTGGGGTTATCACGTACTAATGAACATTCTAGAAGAATTCTCTCCTATACCAATCAACAACAATCAACTATAGGTGAGATCAAGGATGTCACCTTCGTTTTGTGCTCACACCCTGAAATACAAACAACCCTCAACATCCAAGTAATTGACATGCCAGTAAGTAATTATTCAATTATCTTAGGAAGAGACTGGAAAGCCTTAACAGGGGGATATCTTTCACTTGATGGGACACATTTGTCTATCCCTCGGAACGAAAAGAATATCATAGTCCTAAGGGAAGGAAGGATTTCACCATAGATAGAGTATTCCTCAACCCAATCTAAACTATCTTGAGGAAGACTTAGGAGTGTACTCTATCTTTGTTGATGAGGGTGACACTATCCTTGAACCATTTGATTTTGAAGATGGCATGTGGCACATAAATTTCGATGGATCATTCTCAAACAAAGGTAATGGAGCTGGCATTATTTTATACTCTCCTATAGGTAAAATTCATAATTTCTCTTATAGGTTAGAGTTTGCTTGCATGAACAATGTAACTGAGTTTGAAGCCCTATTGTTAGGCATCAAGAA
Organism: Picea sitchensis; assembly: GCA_010110895.2. NCBI lineage: Eukaryota > Viridiplantae > Streptophyta > Pinopsida > Pinales > Pinaceae > Picea > Picea sitchensis. Next base: position 16,372 of record SNQJ01S0033625.1, on the reverse strand, counting down.
TGCTTATAACCTTGGTTGTGGCCACCTTTCAGTTTTTGGTGATTCTGAACTTGTTGTGAATCTTGTACATAAGATCTATTCACCTAACAATAAATTTCTTAAATGATATACCCAAGTTTTTTGGATGCTCATCTCAAACCTGTTATTGTTTAACATCACTCATGTTATGAGGGAACTTAATTCAATGGCTGATAGGTAAGTTTTATTTGCAGCATCTCCTACTTGACAACTTTTACCACAAAGACCTAATTGTACATTTCAATCTTTATATCGTCCTCACATCCCTGATAACGTAGAATCATGGCAGGCTTTCTCTAGTGATGAAGGCATTTGTGCTTTCATACAAAATGAAGCATTTAAGCCCAAGGAAATCATATCTATGGAAGATGACAAATTTCCAAAAGTCTTGACTCCTCTCGAAAGCTCAGTTTTGTTGAGTGATGTAGGCAACAAAGAGACGCATAAAGAGGAGGAGACAAAAAGGAAAGTTGGTGATACCATTTCCTTGAACATTGGAACACCCGATTCTCCTCAGAACATTAAGTTAGGTGCCCAATGTTCTGATGAAGAAAAAGTGAAATTCACTAAGGTAATTCATGAATTTCAAGATTTTTTTGCATGGTCATATGAGGATATTCGTGGTTTTGATCTTTCTCTGATACAACATGCCATTCCTATCAAGGAAGGGATAAAACCAGTTAGGAAAAAACAAATACCTATTAACCTTACACTAGAAGCTACCATGAGAAAGGAGATGGAATTTTTTTTAAGGATGGTATAATCTTTCCAGTTAAATATTCCGAGTGGGTTTCAAATTTAGTTCTTTTTAGGAAGACATCTGGTCAGATTTGATTATGCGTTGATGTTCACACATTGAATAGAGCAAGTGTTAAAGACAATTTTCCTCTCCCTAATATGGAAATTATTTTGCAACAGGTTGCAAGGTCACAAATGATGTCCTTACTTGATGGTTTTTCTAGATATAATCAAATCAAGGTAAAAAGGAATGATAGATATAAAACCACCTTTACTACACGTTGGGGCACATTTGCTTATGAACGCATACCTTTTGGATTGTCTAATGTAGGTGCCACTTTTTGGAGTTACTTCACACACACCTAGGATTTATTTTTCCTAGGGTTTTTCCTTGTTTATTAGTCATTATCTAGTCTCCTATATTTTAGGAAGAATATTCCTCTAGTGAGAATATTCTCTTCATTGTGCACTTCAGTTTGATCATTTGAGTGGAGTCTAGATGCTACATTGGGATTATCACCATGCACAATTGGTATCATCGCCAAATAATGCGCATTGTCCTTGGTATCATCACCAGACTAACGCATTACCCATGATTCCCTGATCTCCTCCTCACTTTACTATGTTTTAGTCAGTTAAATGAACATTGATAGACTAGTTAACTTAGCTAGGTGGCAATTCACTTCTGGAACTGCTCGAGAGACTAGAATAGGTGGAAGTTTACTCCCATAATTGTTGGTGTGTGTAGATCACTCTAGACCACCACTATGGCACATTGGCTTCTCCTCCAATGCGCATTGGTTGAGTTATACAGATTATATCATGTGTAAATTATCATTCATTCATTTGGATAATGAGAATTCTTCCATTCTTTCTCTCTTCCTTCTTCTTTCTCAATTCCTCTCTAGAAATATGTTTGTTATTCTATGTAGGTTAAACACATTTAGATGGTATCAGAGCCAACAAAATTCTAAGAAAAAGAGACACCGAATTATTTTTGTAGGTACCAAAGATTGAAGACAACGGAAAAATGGAATTCCCAAAAGAATTCATTCTTACACCTTAAAATTACTTTGCATGGAAGGAGAGGATGATCATTCATCTTCGAAGTAGAGTATTGTACAGGTTAACCATGAGCACCCAAATAGAACCAGAATTAGCCATAGAAAAATCCAAGTATCTAGATCGAATGGATGAAGCATTCAAAAGAATTTGCAGTCTCATTTCTCTAGATCTCCTTTTTCACATATCTTCTTGTAAAACCCCTAATGAAGCCTGAACCACCATGGAAGGGCTCTTTGGAAAACATGATGAGATGAGGGGACACATGCTCGAGGTATAATTTCTCACATTGGATCCAAAAATCTTCGACAATATCCAATATTTCTTTACAAAATTTAAGGATCTATTGTCGCAACTCAAGGCTTGCGAGGTTGATAAATATATGGAGGAGAAACAAATGGTTCACCATTATCTCCAAACTTGGTCCTGAATTCTCAGTGTTCATATCAACATTCCATTCAGTCAAATTCACCTCTAGAGCCACCTGGAAGATGCCTTCTCTTGAGGAATTTATCGAATCCTTAACATAAGAGCAGACCAAGCTCATCAACATTTTTGAAATATTGTAATTGTAAAGAGTATTCTATTTATTATTGAGTCATTATTCATTAGATCAATCCCCTTTTGCGGATTGATCATGTCAGGCATTGTAATTGACCAAATCCCTTTTTGTGGATTGGTCAAACCCTAATTGTATTATGCAAATTGAGAAGTCGGCCCCCAGGCCTAATTAAGGTGGTTTTAACCACTAAGAAGACAAGTCGGCCATGCTTAGTGAAGAGACACCTTTCTAGTGCCTGCCAGCTTGTATAAATAAAGGAATCCATCGCCTCATTATCTCACTCACTCATTCTCTCATAAAGTGCGCAAGTTTGGTAGCTACAGTTGGGAGAAGAAGGAAGAGAGAGGCTCATTGCTCAGTGTTGGATATTCTCTAGTGTTTTGGTTTATTGTCTTGGAATTGTATTGGCTATCTATATTAAGGAAATTTTTGCTGGGTTTTCTCCCCCATGAGGGTTTCCTGGGATAAATGATGTGTATCTTGTGATTGTGTTTCTCTTATTGATCCTACCTATGATATTGTTATCTAGTAAATTGAAAAGAAACCTAATAATAGCTCAAAACTTAACATGGTATCAGAGCTAAGATGATGGATCACCTTTCACTGGATAAGCAAAAGCGTCATTGTTTCTGTACACGAAAATTAGGGATTTTTGTTGGAGAGGAATTTTTGCCTAAAAACCATCTAGAAAAGTGCACCCTACCCTAGTGAATCTTTTGGTAACTTGAGCGCACCTTTTCAATGGACAGATCCCCCGAAAAGTCAAACCCTAGTTTTTGACTAGTACCAGAAAACCAGAAAAACAAAAAAAGAAGGAAACCAAAACTAGTACCAGAAGTACCATTTCAGATTTTCGCAAGTCAAGTTTCAAGGGAAAAAACTGGAATTTTTTGAAATCTAACAGCTCCAACAAACTCGCCTCATCCTAATGCATCTATTCCCTAGATCATAATTTCAAAATTTGAAGTTTGAAAAATTAGGGTTTCCTCATAAAACCCTAAGTTGCAGTTTCATAATTAATTGCAGTATTAGTTGAAGTATTAGCCGCAGTACCAGTTGCATTCACCTTGAATTTCTTAAAGGGTTGGTAATTATTGCCACTACTACCATATGGTGCCACTACTATCAGAAGTATGTACTCACACATGTTTAAACTATTAAGCTTTAAAGGTTATTTGTAGGAGAAGGGATCTCTTGCCATAGATCCAAAAGGATATAAGATCCAACACATTTAGAGGAATAATGCAAACCAGGTTTGATTATTTTGATATGCATCTATTTTTTATGACATTATTTTGATCTAGGTTGCATGTTGAAGCTATGACCATGATATTAAACTTTGGTCAAAATTAAAGTCAAGGTATTGGATTGATTAAAGTTGAGATCATAGATTTTATTCTCTAACCCATATTTCTGTTAAGATAACATATTGTCTTAGTATAGAAGATAGGTTGAAGAAAGCACTTGTCATATTGAGTAAAGGAGACTTCGAAGAAAAACAACACACTCATTCTTGAGGACAAGACTCTAGGTTCCAGGTTTGATTAATTAAGTTGATAAGATTCAAAGTTGCACGTAACAAGTTGATAACTACCCCATTACAAGTAAACACTATAGTTGAGGTAGTAGTCTTTGAAAAGTATTATACTTGGTGGCATGTGAGCATATTGAGATAAATTCTTAATGAAATCATTTACCAGATACAACTAACATCTTCTCTAGGAGAAACTTCTTGTGTTGGTTCCAGGTTACCTTGGATGAATGTTCGATCAAAACACTAGAAGAGTGTTGATCTTATTTCATATTGTATTTCTTACTTTTGATCTTTGTTTCAGACAGGTCACAAGTGAAATCTCTAAAGGAGCTACTGTGACGATTATTCGTGTTATTGTTTTATATACTATTATCAAAAGAGTATTATTCTTTCTTGCTATTTTGTTGACCTTGTTTCAATTCATAGGTTATAACCTTGAGGAAGCTATAGTGAAGGTTGCATAAGGAAACATATTAGATGAGACATGAAGAATAATATGTACATAACCATATACATTCATGTACCAAAGAAGATGAAGAAGAAGCTATATTTTGAAATCCATAGTATCTCATATGGATATTTATTGTAAGGAGAAACGGGCTCCAAAGATGACTGGACATTAGAAAAAGAACTCACATTAGACTTTTTCAAAGGACAATGAAGCCACCTTGACAAGAAGCAGAATTCACTTGAATTCTGATTCAATTTTTCATATTTAGACTTGATATTCAACACCAAGTATACCCCATAAGAGATGATGAAGTCCTTGTAGACTCGAAATAAATCGAGAGTAAGCTTGATCTTAGAAAGGATGAGATGAAGAAACAACTTCCAGGACTGGGAGACAGATGCCATGAGAAGAATAGATTGTAGCTTTAGAAAATTCTAGGAGATATGAAATATCCTGTGAAGATTCCCTTGTTTCAGTGATAGAGAAGGAATCCATTCAGAAAGACAATAATATGGATTTTTCCATGAGACTAGAAGAGAAGTCGGTATTAACTTCTAAGATTGATCTAACAGATCAAGCATGTTGCAGATGTACAAATCCTGATGAGTGTCTGGAGGATTCTCCTAGCAAGGGGGAGAAGTCTATGACGAGACACTTACTCCAGTAATTGAAGAAATAGTTCCAGTATTCATGAAGACAACCAGAACAACCATGATTCATATATAGTATGAGATACAGGGGGAGAAATCCCCATATTTAAAATTGAGTGGTGGTTGGTGTAGTACATTAGTTGGGTCATGGAGACATGACTATAATAAAAGATAGAGTTACCTCCATGAAAGAAGAAGAGATACATTCAATATCAGTTATTTAACCACTCTTGGTTTCAGATGAAGCTGTTTCCATGATGGAGAAGAGGAGTTACTCTTTGATTTCAACATTCATGGTGAGGATGGAGTAACCATTCTTAGCTTCAGATCAGTTGTAGGTGTAGAGTCCCAGTTCCATAAGGAACAGTTACAGAGAGAGGAGAGGACATACTCTCAGCCAGTGAGACAGATAATGCTTTGCAGAGAGCACATAGAGCTAAGCACATGATTGTGCAGATTGAGTTGCAACTGAGCAAGTGTACCATATTGGTACAATGTAATGTGAAAATTTGGTTTGAAGTTGAAGATAGAAATAATCAGTTCTGCAGGTTGAAGAAGGCTATGTAAAGATTGAAGCAAGATCATAGAGCTTGATATGGAAGAATTGACAGTTTCCTGACGAGCTTGGGCTTTACCAAGAGTAAAGTTGATTATAACCTTTACCTCAAGGTTATGAATGATGAGCTAGTGATGTTGCTACTATATGTAGATGATGTATTCTTGACAAGATAAAAGAAAATATCATCACAGATTGTAGAAGAAGATCACTACAGAGTTTGATGAAAGACATAATGCATTATTACTTAGGTCTCGAAGTTTGGCAGAGCCCAAAGAAGATCTTCCTTAACTAAGGGAAGTATGCATTTGAAATATTGAAGAGGTTTGATATGTTGGAGTGCAAATCCATGAATACACACATGGAAGTAAAGTTGAAGCTACTCGTTGATACTTCATTAGAGTTGGTTGATGCTACATTGTACAGACAGATCATTGGATCGTTGATGTATATGAAAAACACTGGGCTATATATATGTTTTGTTGTGAAAACCTTTAGTCAATTTCTGGTAGAACCCATAGGTGTTCACATTGTTGCTGCAAAACATGTGATGAGATACCTTAAGGGTACGTTGGATTTTGGTCTCAGTTATAATGGATATCATGACTTCAGACTAAGTGAATATACTGATTCAGATTGGGCCGAAAGTGTCTCTGACAGAAAGAGCACCTTAGGATGTTGTTTCAGTCTAGGGTCATCCATGATCTCATGTAAGAGTAGGAATAAATCAAGTATTTCTCTCAGCACAACATAAGTAGAATACATTGTTTCATGTTTCACCATTTGTGAAGCCATATGGTTTCAGATGTTGTCGACAGATCTATTTGATCTAGAGATGGAAGCCACCATGATCCTATGTGATAACCATATTTGTATAAAGATGATGTGTTCCATGATGAGTTGAAGCACATAGAGATCTGATATCACTTTATTTGTGATATGGTATAGAGAGGAGCCATAAAGCTCCATTATGTTGGCACGGATGACCATGTTGTTGATTTGTTGACTAAGCCTTTGTATCGTGTAAAGTTTAAGCACTTTCGAGACAAACTTGGTGTAGTTTGAAAGGACCTCCCTTGAAAGGGGGAGTAGTGTTGATGCCAGCCTAGTGTTGAAGATTGCCAGATTCGTGTTGATGTTGTTGTGATGCCATCATAGTGCTAAATATTTCCAGCTTCGTGTTGATGTTGTTGTGATGCCAGCCTAGTGTTGAATATTTCCAGCCTCGTGCTGATGCTGTTGAGATGCTAGCCTCGTGCTGAATATTTCTAGCTTCCTACTGATGTTGTTGAGATGCCAGCTTCGTGCTGAAGATTTATAGCCTAGTGTTGATGTTAATGATGCTCCAGGCTTCGTGTTGTGATGTTGCATCAAACTCGTGTTGTTATTGATGATGATGATGTATTAGTGTTATACTAATCCATGTTGATGCAGATGACGATGATGCCATTCCAACTCCCTGTTGTGGATGATGATATTGATGATGAGAAAAACTTCCGATGATTTATAGATATGTCATTCAGTGTTCCAGATGTTGTTGATGTTGCTTCCCTCTCTCTCTCCTGATGATGTTGTAGAATACCCTTCTTGTTAAGGGGTAGCGTTGAAATGTTGTAACTGCAAAGAGTATTCTATTTATTATTGATTCATTATTCATTATATCAATCCCTTTTTGCGGATTGATCATGTAGGCCATTGTAATTGACCAAATTCCCTTTTGCAGATTGGTCAAACCTTAATTGTATTATGCAAATTGAGAAGTTGTCCCCCATGCCTAATTAAAGTGGTTTTAACGACTAAGAATACAAGTTGGCCTTGCCCAGTGAAGAGACACCTTTCAAGCGTCTGCCATCTTGTATAAATAAAGGAAGACATCGCCTCATTATCTCACTCACTCATTCGCTCATCAAGTGCGCAAGTTTGGTAGCTGCAGTTGGGAGAAGAAGGAAGAGAGAGGCGCATTGTTGAGTGTTGGATATTCTCTAGTGTTTTGTTTTATTGTCTTGGCATTGTATTGGTTATCTATATTAATGAAGTTTTTGCTGGGTTTTCTTCCCCATGAGGGTTTCCCGGGATAAATGTTGTGTATCTTGTGATTTTTTCTCTCTTAATGATCCTACCTATGCTATTGTTATCTAGTAAATTGAAAATAAACCTAATAATATCTCAAAACTTAACAAACATGGGAAAAATAAAATTCCCAAAGGCACATGCACTTAATATGCAAGATGGAAGCGGTCATAAATATTAGAAATCTAAAGATAAAGAAAAAAGGAAAGCACATGCAAATTTGAAGAAGGAAGGGTACTCAAAACCCGTCACCGATGCCTTTGGATCCAAAGGTGAAAAGGGAAGAAAATGGGAGAAATGCACATACTGCCATAAAGGATTCCATATAGAATATGCATGTATGCATAAACAAATAGATCTAATGACTCAGATACTTCAACAAATTAAACTTGGAGATTGCATCCGCGAGGGTGCCAAGAAGAAGAAGACAGAAGATCAGAATCCCAAGAAAGACAATTATATCCATGCTTTGATTGCCATCAACTCCTCTTGCGATGCTTGGATCGTATATTCAGAAGCATCACATCACATGGATGCCACAAAAGTAATCTATTCTTCATTGTATGCATGAAAAGGTACTCCTATTATGATGGGTGACAACTCTTCAGTCGAGGTCACCGACAAAATAAGGATTGAACTCACGAATGGAAGCTTCGAGAATGTGTTGCATGTTCCCAAAATTTTCGTCAATATTCTCTCTATGTATCAGATGAATTTTTTTGGCACCTGGAATAAATTAATATTCACACCTAATGCAGTGGATATCTATGACATGCAAACCAATTCTAGGGTTGCTACTGGTGAGGTAAATCATCAATATAGGCTTTACACATTTTCTGAATTTATTGAACCGGATTCTGCTTTACTACTTACCCATGCTGAAGAAAGTAGTAGGATATGGCATGAAAGGTTCGAGCATTTAAATTTCAGATATATGCAACAAATTAGTAAGCAAGCATTGGTTGATGGTATACCAGACTTCCATTTCTCCAAAGGAATTTGTGAGGGATGTGTTCTTGGAAAACACCCTCAAGAGAAATTTGACAAAGGAAAGACTTAGAGAGCTTCCTCTCCTTTAGATTTGATCCATAGTGATCTCATGGGCCCTTTTCTGCATCCATCTATCAACAAATCGAGGTATGTACTCATTTTTGTTGATGATTTCTCACGTTTCACATGGATTTTCTTTCTCAGGAAAAAATCATAGGTCTTGTCGAGTAAAATATATGCTATCTATTTCGACATTAAATTGTCAACCTGCGGCTTGTAGGCTTTGAGGTGCTAGCACTGTATGTGTAGGTCTAGAGCTCTAATATAGCCTATCCTAGCCTAATCTAATCTAATGCCAATAAACTCAAATAATGAAGAGATTTACTTTAAATTTACAGAGTAATCTACAACTATGAATGGTGAGGTCATTATTCTAAGTTAACAAATATTGAATGAAAGCAAACTATCTTTCTTTAAAAACAACCTATGTTCATGGGAAGTGAAATCATAAAGAAAACTATCTTTCTTTAAAAACAACCTATGTTCATGGGCAATGAACTCATAAAACAAACTATCATTAAAAAGCAATTCTTTATAGTGAACTCTATTCTTAAAGCACCTCTTCAAAAACTCACAATTACTCAGAATTAACACAGTCTATAAACTTTGTACAAAAAGATTTGAAATCAAATCCTATCCTATCACTCTAGTGCTGGAAATAAAGTTAACCATTTGTGTAAATCTACAAGAAGTAATCAAAATTCGCAATTTAATAAAGTAGATGTAGTTGATATAGATATTGCCTAAATAACCAAGTTGTGAAGTAATCTATAGTTCATGGAATAGGGAAATAAATCTACGATTGTATAATGAGATATCTATGAACATATATCAATTAATAAAATACAACCTGCATGAAAAGATAAAGAAATATACACAAAAATATACATAGTAATACACTTCAGCAAGTAACCTACAAATTAGTTAAAGAAATATACACAGTAATACACTTCAGCAAGCAACCTATGAATTAACAAGTAATGGGAGTTAGATGCGAAAAGGTAAATATACAAAAATATAAACAAGTTACCCAGACCATTGGTGCCCCCCCCCAGACGGTCGTGGCACTACTCCAATGCAGGTTTCAGTCACAAACTTAGCATACCATTTGTATTAACATCAAAAACAAAGTTTTTATAGAGTAATTCAAGATATGATGGATGTGTGTATAAAAAACCGTATATTTGGTGGCACATACCATAAATTATTTATAGAGTTTTTACAGAGCTGAGAGGTCGACCACTTGAAAGGGTCAACACTCTCTCTAAAACAAAAATTCATTAAAATATGATAACAAACAACATCTCTTCAACAACTTCGTGTTCTCAAAATAGAAGTCGGCTCAACTGCTCGAATTTAAATGCAATGATATCCATAGTTGGAGGGCGTGACCAGGCACAAAACCCATATTTCCAAATTCATCCATAGAAGCCCGTCGATATTCTAATCACCAACTCCATTGCGCTCCGAGTGCCAGATCGAGTGTCAGATGAAGTGTTAGATGGATGACTGGATGTCGGATTGAGGACCATGAACTGCTCTCAATCCATCCACAATTTTAGGAAACGATCCACTTGGGACCTAATTGGGCATATTAGGCACAAAACCCATGTGTTGGATTTTTTTGATTTAACTTCATCCTCCCACAAATTTAGTTCAAAGTTAGCTGCCTGGAAAAGGGCCGGATGAAGGCCTAGATGAAGGTCTGGATGGAGGACTGGACGAAGGATTGGATGGAGGGTTGGATCATGTTTTTGGCTTGTTGTAAACAAACGAGAGATGTTAGGAAATCGTAATCACTCAATGGAAGATAAATTAACATAAAGTCATTACAAAACACCGATTACACATACCTCATGTTGTTCCATGGCGAATTGATGCACAAAACCTGATAATACCTTTAAAAAGAGATAAATAAAATCATAGAGCGTATAACTTCCATATGCAAAAGATATTTGGGCATCATAAAAATAGGCAAAACATAGAGTCATCATTTCCCCCATGCCTAATATTTTGCAGGTCCCTCTACAACAAAAATGGGTTGCCAGACATAACTATACTTCTGAAGGAGGGGATAGATTAGCTTTAGAGGCATCTCCCTGATGTCCTGGAGAATTTACCTTTTCTTAAAGGACATCATTTTCATGGTGCAAATGATGATCCATGGTTTCAGGTTCTGCAAGATGTTGGATCGATTGAGCATTCTCTTTTTGCAATTTCTCAACAGTTGGGAATTGATCAGATTGTTCAAGAGATGAAGGCTTAGGATTATTAGTAGATGTAGAAGGAATGCCACATTTGGTAGAGGTGTAGGAATTTGAGGAGAGGGTGTAACAGTGGCCTTATGAGGAAGACTAGGTGTGACAAGCTCAATATTGATTTCTTTGGTAGGCTCAAATTCTTTTGCAGAATCTTCTCTAAGTTTCTTGTGATGGATTTCATGGTCAGAGGACAATTGGATATGATCTGTGGTAGTTGGAGGTTAAATCAAATCACATAAAAGATTTGATCAATGTCCAAGTCCAAGAATTGGATATTATGATCATAAAATTAAATCATAAATTAAATTCACCCTTTTAACAAGTGTAAAAAAATAGATACACCACCTTTAGTAATCTCAATTCATCACTTCAACGAATATAATCAAACCCCAATGATCATACCTGAACGAAAGAATGAAAATCACATTTGCAGTTGCAACATTTATACAATACCTTATCTGGCACTCCATCTGATCCTCCATATGGTAATACATTCGGTCCTCCTGTATAGGTAAAAAACTATCCAATAGTAAGCGTACATTCGCCCATATTACTTAGATTGGAAGATTTCCGGCAGACACGGTGAGCAGGAGCATGGATAGGATTGTAACATCCATTTTTAGTTGCCTTTGTTATCGATATGTAACTGTTACATATATAATTTGAGTGTAAACAGTCTTCCCTTGCATTAGATATAAAAATAGATTAAGAAAAACTGTAAAGTATAATGCATAGCAGGCTTATTAATTATACACATAAAATTATGTCAGCAATATAAAGTTTATCATGCCTATACAAACGAATGTTGATATAATAGCCTGAGATATTGTAAAAAAACCAATATGACAGAATTTAACAGAGATCCTACTTCCTCTTCTCATGGGCTTGTAATACATATGGCAATGTTTAACATTTTTCATTTCAGGAAACCCCTCCCCCACTCCTAAGTATTGTGAAACTTCACAATCAAAGATATAGGAAACCGGTCAATCCTCCCAATAACCTAAGATTTACAGTTTCCAAGTGTAGAGATAAATTTCACACATTAGTCTGACAAGATGGTTAAAAATATGGCCCCACCTGTAGGACATACCATCCTACATATAGTTAAGAAGAGGTAGGCGAGATAGTCTTAATATTTTATTAAAGTTAGTTCCCAATGGCATATTAATGGATTTCATTTACCTTTGCTTAACCATGCATACTTATTTTCAGTGTTTCCTACAAGTAGTGTCGTACATTAGGACAAGTTTTAAGATTATGAATTTTATTCATTGTTTGTTAAATCACCACCCTCGCTAGGTAGAATGCCCCAATGCCAACAAGCTTGTTCAATACTATGACGGGTTTACCTAGTCATACCATAGGCCGGTACCCGTTGCCAGCAAACCTATTCAGTATCCCGACGGGTTAGCCTCTTACGCCCTTTTACAACAAAGACTAGTCCACCATATTTTAAGATTTGTGTATGAATATTTCTTTTTGCAAGGAGATCGTGAGGAAGCTCTAACAATTTTTGTTTTTGTTTTGGAATGGGATGGTATTTAAGTTAGAGGATGAATCTTCTTTATGTATTCCTTATAGATTGTCCTGATGTAAGGGATACTTAAGTGGGCATATCCAATATGAATATATGGTATAGTCAATCATTTTTAATGTGTAGTGGATGGTACCATTGGAAAATAACAAAAAGGTATCTTTAGTCCTTGCTCACTTTCTACTTTTTTTTTTAAAGTTATATTGATGTTTCCATGGTTAACCGCTAATCAGAGCTTCTTGCTACTCTTTCATAAAGATACTATACTCACCTACTTAAGGTTCTTGGGGAAATTGTACTAGTAACCTGTAGGTTTGATAAGACAAAGTGTCACTTCCTTATGTCCTCTAGTGGTGGAGGTTATGAGCAACTGCCATGAAAGATGCCTTGAGAGATTGGAAGATAGAAATCTTGAAAAAAAATGGCTAATTTAAAGAAAATTGTTTCTAATCATGATAATAATATTCATTATTCAAGTGGTGCTTAAGCAAACAACATAGTTTAATCATAGTAGCATATTCTTTTGAAGTAAAATACTTCCCTTTCTATCTCCTTGGAGTTGTCCACTTCTTGTTAGATGAATACCTACAAAAAGTTTCTAAAACTGTTTGTCAAAAACCACATTCTAAAATATCAAAAACTGATGAGATCAATGAGATCAAGTCACAAGCACATGTACCTCATAGTTTTTTTTATTAAAAATAAAATGTAGAATGAGGTTGTATTATACTTTAAGCTAAACTAACAACATGCAACTTTTGTTTATTATCCTATTCTACCTAAAAAGAAAGGAAAATATATATTCAAGTGTTAGAAATTTTCCAATGTAACCATGTGCGAAGCAAGATAAGAACATACTCATATCCACATATGAAAAAGTTATCGCAATGATTACCTGTTATGAAGAACCAACCAAACTACTTGTTTTCGCATCAGAATGTGTTGAAGAAGAGAATAGTATTGTGGCCTGATGACCTCTGGAAACCGAATTTCAATGTAATATTGATGTTCATAAACAATAATTTATATGCTCTCCTTCATCGTTTTATGTAGGTCCTCTTCTTCTGGACGACTGATTTCTGAAGTACATAAAGGATCTGCTGAGATGGATGTTGAGAACTCCTCAATCTCAAGTCTTAGTGATTTCTCTCCACCGGATGTAGTCCATAATTTTTCAGCTTCCTTTGCAGTTTGGCAAGGAAAATTATTTTGTAGCTCATAGGACCTTGATTCTTCTAATATTTATGGAGAGATAGACAAGTTCTTGATGATTGTCAAGATGTGTTCTTCCTGTAAAGAAGAAATCCCAGTTGCTGCTAGGATTTGAGAGAGTTCATCCAAACTAATGGTCACCTTTGAATTCATTCTACTAGTTGATGGATCCTACCTCACATAGGGCTTAGTGTCTGGGGTTCTTCAAACACCCAAAATTATTATTATTATATATTTTTTTAAGATTTTAATCACAACTACCTAAAAAATGAAATACATATTTAAATTAGATTTGCGTAAACCAAACACACCACACTTACATCAAATAAATCACACTTGCAGGAAAGAAATCAAAGCATAAAATAAAATACGATTGCATGAATGAAATCAAACTCACACGTGCATGGAAGTAAACACACTGGAAGGAAAAATAAACACACTTTGTGAAAGGGAAGCACATTTGCATGAAAGAAATAAAACTTGTATAAAAGAAATAAAATAAATCACTCTTGTAGTAAAATAAGCACACTGGAAGGAAAAATAAATTGCGGGAAAGTAAACACATTGTGCAGGAAAGAAATCATTCTTGTGGGAAAGTAAATTGCAGGAAAGTAAACAAACTGAGAAAAGTAAACAAACTAAGAAAAGTAAGCAAACTTGCAGAAAAAGTAAACACTCTTGCGGAAAGGGAACAACAAGGATTTGGAGCAACCCATTAAAATGGATGTGCAGGTTCTTACCTCTCGTCTTAAAGTTTCTCCTACCCCTTGTTGTGTAATTAAAGAAAACCTACCTACCTATGCTCTAATCCCTTTAGAACCTCCCTGACAACGGTGCCAAAAATGTCGAGTAAAATATATGCTATCTATTTCAACATTAACTTTTCGACCCCGGGCTTGTAGGCTTCGAGGTGCCAACATTGTATGTGCAGGTCTAGAGCTCTAATATATCCTAGACTAGCCTAATATAATCTAATGCCAATAAACTCAAATAATGAAGAGATTTAATTTAAATTTACAAAGTAATCTACAACTATGAATGGTGAGCTCATTATTCTAAGTGACCAAATATTGAATAAAAGTGTACTATCTTTCTTTAAAAACAACCTATGTTCATGGGCAGTGAACTCATAACGCAAATTATATTTCTTTAAAAACAACCTATGTTCATGGGCAGTGAACTCATAAAGCAAACTATCGTTAAAAATAAATTCTTTATAGTGAACTCTATTCTTAAAGAACCTCTTCAAAAACTCACAATTACTCAAAATTAACACAGTCTATAAAATTCGTACAAAAATATTTGAAATCAACTCCTATCCTATCACTCTAGTGTTGGAAATAAAGTTAACCATTTGTGTAAATCTACAAGAAGTAATCAAAATTCGCAATTTAATAAAGTAGATGTAGCTGATATAGATATTTCCTAAATAACCAAGTTGTGAAGTAATATATAGTTCATGAAACAGGGAAAGAAAGCTATGATTGTATAATGACATAACTATGAACATATATCAATTAATAAAACACAACCTGCATGAAAAGATAAAGAAATATACATAGTAATACACTTCAGCAAGTAACCTGCAAATTAGATAAAGAAATATACACAGTAATAAACTTTAGCAAGCAACCTATGAATTAGCAAGTAATGAGAGTTAGATGCGAAAAGGTAAATATACAACAATATAAACAAGTTACCCAGACCGCTGGTGGGCCCCCCAGATGGTCGTGGCACTACTCCAATGTAGGTTTCAGTCACAAACTTAGCATAACATTTTTATTGACATAAAAAAAAGAGTTTTTACATAGTAATTCAAGATATGATGGTTGTGTGTATAAAAAATTGTATATCTGGTGGCACAGACCAACAAGTATTTATAGAGTTTATACACAGCTGAGAGGTCGACCACTTGAAAGGGTCGACACTCTCTCTAAAACAAAAATTCATTAAAATTTGATAACAAACAACATCTCTTCAACAACTTCGTGCACTCAAAATAGAAGTCGGCTCTACTGCTCAAATTTAAATGCAATGAGCTCCATAGATGGAGGGCGTGAGAAGGCACAAAACCCATGTTTCCAATTCGTCCAAATAAGCCCATTGATATTCTAACCGCCAACTCCACTGCGCTCTGAGTGTCGGATGGAGTGCCAGATGGAGGACTAGATGTTGGATCGAGGACCACGGAATGTTCTCAATACATCCACAATTTCAGGAAATGTCCCGCAAGGGACCTAACTGGGCATACTAGGCACAAAACCCATGTGACGGATTTTTCTGATTCAACTTCATCGTCCCACAAATTGAGCTCAAAGTTCATGTCAGGCTGCTAAATTGAAGATTTAAATGCCCTGAAACACTAAATTGTCAAACCAGGGTTGGTAAACTTTGAGCTGCTACACTGTATGTGCGGGTAAGGCTCTAATCGCTATCTGAATGCTATCCTTAGAAGAAAACACAAACTCACTCCGAGAACTTGAATCCTAATGATTATCCTGAAACTTATCATTTTCTATTTAAGTCATTAACAGAAAACAATCCTATGCTTAAATGTTGGTGCTTCTATTTCCATTCAGAAGTGTGATTTCACAAGATTATTCCACCACTACTTTTAATCATCTATCATCACCATTTCGATTCAAGCCACGACAAAAAGAGTAATTCCCAA